>CAUYRT010056834.1:0-19423 GCA_963574885.1 Lepilemur ruficaudatus | reverse complement strand
CTGGATCAAACGGTAGATCTACTTGTATCGCTTTCAGGTATCTCTATATTGCTTTCCACAGGGGTTGCACTAGTTTGCAGCCCCACCAGCAGTGTAGGAGTGTTCCTATCTCTCCACATCCACGCCAACATTTATTGTTTTGTGACTTTTTGATAAAGGCCATTCTCACTGGAGATAAGTGATATCTCATTGTGGTTTTGATTTGCATTTTCCTGATGATTAGAAATGTTGAGCATTTTTTCATATGTTTCTTGGCCATTTTTCTGTCTTCTTTTGAAAAGTTTATGTTCATGTCCTTTTCCCACTTTTTGATAGGATTGTTTGATTTTTTCTTGCTGATTTTCCTAAGTTCTAAATAGATTCTAGTTATCAGCCCCTTATCAGATGTGTAGCATGCGAAAATTAGAAATAGAATTTGAGTTTCAAATAATAATACATACAATGGTTAGAACATGGGGGATCTGTATATTATAATAATAAATTATTTTGATAATTTTAATTATCCTTAGTAAAACATATGATTTATATTTATTTGCCTTCCTATAACAAAATAAAATGGTTGTAACTATAATTGTTGCATATAATGTAGAATTCACATTATAAACTAAAGCAATTCTATTATAATAAACAAATACATACTTAATTAAAAATCACACATTTTAAATGTTTGACCTGAAGGTTTTTTCACCTCTAGGTTGGTTCTAAGGTTTCTCAGGTGGAGGTCTATTTTGTAAAATTCCGTACCGCATTAGCAAATCAGGCCCCACCTGGGTAACAGGCAGGCTGACTGCCAGGAGAAAACGATGTCCTGGTCCTTTACAGGTCGGCCTCAACCAAAGAAAGGCTTACCTCCACTTTTTAAAGCTACTTTACTAAAGTATAACTTACCTATAATATGCTGTACCCATTTTGAGCATACAATTCAATGAATTTTGAAAAATTTGCACATCCACTTAACCATCACCACAATGCATGACTACTGAATTGAATATAAAGACATGCAAACATGTATAGTACAGACAATGAGGGTTCCTAATGATAAGGAACGGAATAAAAACATTCTACACAAATCCACACAGATTTGCTGATAATGGGTTCAAAGGTACTTTGTGCAATGACTGGCACATTAGGTTCAATGTAGGGAAGAAGAGTATAAATCACCAATATCCAAGAAGAGATAGAGAAATTTGTCAGGAAGGGGTCTAGGAGCAGGTGACTATAAAATATTCACTGACTTGTAAGTCTTGCTCCAGTTAACCCTGAGAGTTGATGAGTTGGAATAGATCAAGCATAGGATAACATTACCTATACCTATTATCTTACAAATCAAATAAAAAGGTTTGGCTCAGTCACCCTGCATATGACCATCTCCATTACTGGCTGAGACCCCTTTAAAGTGACAGCTCTCTGTACGTCCCCTCCTCACCCTACCATGGGAGCCTGGATACTAAGAGGTTAAGCCTTGGCTGCCATCACCAATGTGACTGCCAAAGAAGCCCAAATTGTTGAGTACAGTTGGATTAAATCAGCCCTCATGCATTTGATTCTTTCATTACTCTTCAATTATGGGAAAATCTTAACCCTGTGGTTAAGGTTATTTTGGGAGCCAAGGACATCTCCTGCCAAAGACCAAGAGTGACATATACCACTAGGATCCAACAGTCGAGTGCAGCTGTTTTCCGAGACTGTGTTTCCTATAAGATGAAAGGCTGCCTCTCTCGGAAGTATGGGTGCAAAGAGGGCAAGAGTATGATGGGCAGTGTATCAGGAAGCCGAGGCTCTAGAATCACAGATCCACTTAAGATATGTTAGATGCTCTCAGAGTCTGGAGGACTTTGAGAGCACCTCACCTTTAGTTGACAGAACTCTAAGCATTTTCTCTCTTCTGGAGTCTTCAACTTCAAGTTTGACTCTGTCAACGCTCAGAAGACTGAGACCATTCTAAACAAATAAGTTAAAATACGTTTATTGCTCACCCAATGTGTGATGGCGCTCTGCTCTTAAGAAATTGATATCTCAATTGAAGAAACAAGAAATATACTAATGAAAACATAGACAATGAATGATGGGCACAGTTGGGACTGAAGGAATTTCTAAATAGGCAAAACAAGACTGGGAAATTATGTTCCTTTTAATGATTGATTTTGAAAAGGGCTTGGGGTAAGATCTCTCTTTCTCCTTATATTAAACAGAAATTTAAATTTTTATACCCAACTCAAATTTCTCATAATAGATGCTGAGGATCTATTATTTTAATTCTCTTTCACAGGGTCCTCTACAGGCATGGAGAACAGCTGATCATCACATAACCCATAAAGTTCATGAATTCCTAGGAGTGAGCTTTGCTTTGCAAAAAGACAGATAGAAATACACTTTTTAAATATTCCTTCCCTGGCTCCTTCACTGGTTCTTTTTTAAGCTCCTCTTTGTCCTCTTAGTGCTGAAATTTGGATTTCTTTAATATTCTGACCTGGCTTATCCTCTATGCTCTTTGCATATTCTTTCCTGGAACTCCCAGATACTCTTAGAGTGTTAGAATGATAAAATATCTCACAATTCTACAGATAGTAGGTTAGACCATACTGTGTTGCAGACTCCAAACTGAGGTCCACACAGAAAATTGACTCTCTGAGACCATGCCACAACTTGGTTTTGGAACCAGTAATAAAATCCCTGTCTATAATAGCAAAAATCAAACAAGAAAACTGGCTTATGTGGCTTTTTATGGTTTTTACTGAATTGTTTGATAGGATGTTTTAGGATTATATAGACACAAATTCAGTGCTCTAGCCTTGTGCTTTTGTAAACACATTTATTCTAAGGATTGGATGTTCAAAGATGAGTCTCTGCGTCATGGTAGAGCATATATTTTTTCTTGGATCTTCTAAGATCAGCACACCTAAGAATATACATTTTGGACCTATTTTATTAACAAGGAAAACCCACATTGTCAAACATACATCCTCTGTTCCCTTTCTTTTAGCCATGAACTAACAGGTACAACATATTTGTCAAATAAACAAAAATATATAGCTCCCTAGTTTCCTCTCCTTTCTGCTTCTTTCATCTCCCAGATGGTACGAGATCCTTTGAGAGTGGATAAGAGACCTGTGACTGGTGCTGACAACTGGATCTAGTAAGCAGAATAAAAAGGCCACTGGACAAGTCATTTTATCTAGGTTCCACTCTTAACTCACTGAACACATAACTCTCACCAGTACACTTAACCCTCAGGATTCACTGTCAAACAAGAGTAATACACATCCTGCCTGCTTACAGTGATCATTCATTCTAAATAAAATATATGCATACATATGTCAAGTTCAAGCACCCCTATGGATGCTGTGGGTTCTTATTTCCCCAGCATCTATTATGATAGATATTACCTTTATTTACTCAGGTATCAGAGACAAAAAAAAAAAAACTGGGATTCAGCCTAGAGAAGTCCCAAAATACATTCTATCAACACAACCAGTTGATTCTTCCATAATATGCTGGGAAGTCTTGCTCCCTTTGATCCTTTCTCTGTTTTAGAATTTAACACGCTCCATCTGGACTACTCCAGTGATTCCCAATTGGTCCTTGATGCCCCCTGCTTCCCATCTTGGCCTGCCCACTCATCCTCTACTTTTACCAAATGGCATTTCTAAACCTTAAATCTGATGATATTATCCTCTATTTAATATTATTTAATATCCTTCAATAGAGTTGCCTTCATGAAGACATCCCTGTTCTTGGGTGACACTGAAACACTCTTCACCATCCCTGCCTGCACAATCCCAACCTGACTCATACTATTTCCTCTGCCTGAATCTTCACCTTTTTTTCCTTCTTTCCCCTTTTCTCACCCCACACCCTCATAAATCCAATTTTCCTAGCATTCTTCATATTGCACAACACCATTGCCACTGTATTTGCTCAAATAAGCATATTTCATATTCCCATGTGGCAAGAACCATGAAAGGTTTCTGAAATTTTGTCTTTCCTACAAACTAACAAGTCAGACTGCCACAGTTTTATGAATGTTTACAGAAGACAGAAGACTTTTGAATCAAAGTTGAGGAGCAATTTATTACTCATAGCATTGCAGCAGCCAGAATATCAGCATTTGCTCCAGTTCCTAATTCCTAGAGAATAACCCAAAAGGGGAAAGAAGGCATCTACAAACTAGTAGAAAATGTTATAGGAGATACATTCTGAGCTTAGGGAAGCCAAGTCTTTTATAATGGGCAATAAGCCTACTTGCCCTTTGTTCCAGAAGAAGAGATCTTTCAAGATTGTCTGTTATACTAACATCCTTGAAAAGACAGTCCAAAACAAGGGACAATTAGTACATTGCTTAAAAAATGTGCAAAACTTAAGAAAAATGTGAAGAAGTATCTTCCAACACACTGAGCATTCTGCAATCACAGTTTTTATAACTCTGAGCTCTTGTTATTCCTATAACTTTCTATCTCTGTCACTAGATTTTGAACTTCTGGACAATAGAAACTGAGCTAACAGTATCTTAGCATAGCTGGGATCTCAAATATATTTGTTGAATAATAATATGATAATTTTATCTAGATAAATCTTGAATACACATCATTTTGTGCACCTCTAAACAGAGTTTGTGTAATTTCAGTTAGAGAAAAGATGTGATGTTTTCTAGAAGGTCATAAAGAGGTATAAAAAAGTAAGATGTTTTAAAAGACTTGAAAATTTTTCTCCAAATGATTTTTTTCTTACTTTCAAAATAGGGTACTTTAATTCTAAGATGGATTTATTACTCAAAATCTCACCTACAGCTCTCCATTTTCTTGGATGTCTCTAAACAGTTTCTATGATACAACGCACTCCCAACCTACAGTGTCTGCACAGAAAACTCCCAATAGAAATGATTGCTGTTTCTACTTCCATGGACTCCCCTCAGCTAGGTGAACACACACACAATACAGAAATACACAAAAGATCACAAGGAAATTTTTGAAAGTGATGGATGTTTACTTCGACTATGGTGATGGTATCACAGGTATATACATATGTCCAAACACATCAAAATATAGACATTAAATATGTACAATTTTTATATATCAATTATACCTCAATGAAGCTTTAAAAATAAAATTAAAATATTTTTAAGAACTTTTCTATTTAATTCCCATGTAAAGCTTTCATTCTCCTTCAGCCAAATCCTCCAGGTTTGATCTCTCCATCCCTTCTCTTACATAGTGGCCACACTAGAAACTGCTTCCTTCCTCAGAAGCCCCCCTCATCCTCTATTTTTGTCTCTGGCACTCCAAGGGTAATTGCTTTCCTGATTTTTAAGGGCATATATTAGTCCTATATCTAAATGGAATTATTCAGCATGTACTCATTTGTGACTGGCTTTCTTAGCTCAACATATTTATAAGTTATATCCATACCATTTTGTACAGTTATAATGCTTTCATTCTCATTGCTATACAGTAGTCCTTTGGGCGAATGTACCACAATATACCTATCCATTTGACTGCTAATGGACATTTGGGTAGTTTCCAGTTTGGGAATATTAAGAACAGTGTTACTTCTGGCTTCTGCTTAAAATATAGAAAACTAGAAAGAGCATCACTCCAACCACTCCAACTCTTACAACAAAAATGCTGCACAATCCACAAGTTCATAACTTTACTTGAACCCATCAGAGACCTAAGCTTGTAGAAAAAAACAACTAATCTGAAATTTAAGTATATGCAAGTGTCTACAAGGAGAGATAGAACAGGAGCACTGCTTACCTGGGACAGATGCTGCCAGACGCCCTTAAGAATTCAGCTAAAATTGTTACTGAACCGTAAAGACTAAGTGATGGATCTCAATGTAGAATTCCTGAGGGTGGAAATATAACAGAAATTTGCACCCACTCACAGGATCTTCTACATGCACCTCACCAGTGATCCCAAAAAAGACTGATGAGAGTCCTGAAGAAGTATCCCCTTGTAGTGTAAGGCTGAAAGAAGAGAATTGCAGCTGTGCTGCAGCAGGAAAGATATACAACCCCACCCAGATTCTCTTGACCATTTCTTCTTCATAATAAAGGCCTTACGCAGCTTGAGAAAGGTCAACAAACACTGTACCACTTCGAGAAATGGTGAAAGCCTACTGCATCTAGGGTAAAAGAACAGGGAAAAAACTCTAGGAAAGGGGCAGGAATATGAACTAGGCCCAGCATTAACCCCAAGAGCACTGAGAAGACCAGAGACCTGAAGCCCAGACACAATGCCTATATGAGGCTTCAGCTTAATTAGGAAAGGCGAGAATACACCTGCTCCCCACCACAAAGCTAAGGAGTATCAAGTAACAAGTAACAGTGGAATACTGCTAGTAGAGAAACAAGAGCATGGAAAAATTCTCTAAAGTATAACATAAAAGAAAGACCTAAAGTTCAGAGTGGATTAGACATTGAAAAAAAATTCTCTCTCAAACAAAACCCCAGCCTAAAGACAAAGTAAGACTTGAGCAGTTTGAAGCATGTGATGCATTGTTGGTAACCATAGCAATGATGAATCTTAAACTCAACTCAACTCCTAAGTAGATTCATGGAAATCCCCAAAGTAAAGTTTTAACAGAAGGAAAGGCATATTCCTTGCACCCATCTTAAAGCATATGAACTATTTACCTCAGCCTCAAAGGTCCTGTATACAAGATATGTGTCTTTCAACAAAAACTTACAAGACATACTCAAAATAAGCAAGAAAAAAAAAAAAAACTACTGCAAGAGACAATGCCATCAACCAAACCAGATACACATATGACACAGATGTTGCAACAATCCCACAAGGAATTTAAAATAACTATAATTAACATGTTAAAGGCTCTAATGAAAGGATGGACACCATGCAATATCAGATGGGTAATTTTAGCAGAGAAATGGAAACTACAAAAAGGAATCAAATGGAAATGCTAGAAATGAAAACAGTAACAAAGAAAGAAAAAGCCTTTTATGGGCTCAACATTAGACTTAACACAGCTAAGGAAAGAAGCAATGAACTCCAAAATAGGTTAATAGAAATGATCCAAGCTAAAACAAAAATAAAACTGTGGTAGAAATAACAATATAAATAATAATAAAATAACAGGGCACACAAGATCTATGGGACACTATCAATAAGTATAGAAAAATTTTTATTTCTACCTCATATATGAAATTTAGTTTTCCAGGATACAAAATTCTAGGCTGGCAGTTGTTCTGTTTGAGAAAACTGTAGACAGGGCTCCAATCCATTTTGGTTTGTAAGGGCTCAGTTAAGAAATCTCTAGTTAGTCTGATGGGTTTTCCTTTGTAAGTTACTTGATGTTTTCACATCATGGCTTGCAGGAGTTCCTCCTTCATGCTGACTTTGGCCAGTCTGATGACTATGTGTCTTGGTGATTGCCTCTTTGCAATAAATCTCCTAGGCTTTACAATAAATCTGCAAGTTCATTGTGCTTCTTGAACCTGGATTTCTAAATCTCTAGCAAGATCAGGAAAGTTTTCCTCAATTATACCCTCAAATAGGTTTTCCAGCCCTTGTACATTTTCTTCTTCACCCACAGGGAGAACTATGATTCTTATATTTAGCCATTTTACATAATCCCATATTTCTTGCAGGCTTTGTTCATTCCTCTTAGTTCTCTGCTCTTTATATTTGACTGACCGAGTTAATTTGAAACAGTTGTCCTCAAGCTCTGAGATCCTTTCTTCTGCCTGATCTAGTCTATGCTTAAAACTTTCCACTGTGTTTTATATTTTCTTAAATGAATTTTTCATTTCCAGAAGTTCTAATTTTTTTTAATATGTCAATCTCTATTGTGAATATTTCATTTATTTTCTGAGTTGTTTTTTTGGTTCCCTTGAGTTGATTTTCCATTTTCTCTTGGATTTTATTGAGCTTCCTTACAATATATACTTGCAATTCTTTATCTGTCATTTCAATATTTTAATTTTGATTGGTATACATTACCAGAGGGCTGGTGTTCCCTTTTGGGGGTGTCCTTTTGCTCTCTCTCAGTAGGTGACACTTGCCAGAAGGAACAAGCTTCAGTGTTGTTTATAGGACCTGTGACCACCTCTAGCCCCTCTTGAGAAGCACTTCAATGTTCCAGATGGTGGGTAGGGCCCTGGAAATTCCAAGTGAGTCCTTATTCTCTACAACAGCAGAGGCAGGTAGGGGAATGAGGCTAGAGGGGGCTGGGCTGAGTGGGTCTGCCCTCAGCTTCCACAAAAGCTGGCAATGTAGCTGTATTGGTGGGGTTGGAAGGTCTGCTCCGAGCCTTCTAGGGAAAGTGACCAGAGAGGGACTAAAGTGGCTCCACCCAGCCAGAAAGTCTGCTTGTGAGGGCAGGGCCATCTGAGATCCACAATCTGGCTGTTGGGAACAGGTTTCACTCTTCTCCCCTCTCCCCTGCTCTGCACTCTGCCTCTGGCATCTGCCAGCAGGCATAAGCTCAAACTAGCTGAGCTCCCTAATAATGGCACTGAGGCGCTGGGAGATTCCCATTCCAGGATCCCACCAAGGGTTGAGAGTGCAGCCTTCCTGTGGGGGGAGGGGTGCTCCATGAATACAGTGTGGCTGGGACCCACACTGCACTATATTTTCAGTTCTGCCCATGTGAGCTCCCTCATCTCCCTAGGTTCACTCACAAATCTCCCCCCGTACTTCTGAGCAACATGATTAAGTCCTGGGGGTACAGGATCTGGTCAGTGGGCCTGTTCCCAGGTCCCCAAAGATCAATCCATGACCATGCCAGGGAGAAGCATATTGGTCCCAAGTTGCCCATGGCTTGCTTAAGCATATTTGATGTCCTTACACTTTGGTGTGTGCCTTGCTCTAATGGAGCAGCTGGACAAGCAGCACTGGGAGGGCCAGTGATTTAGGCCACAAAATATGTCTCAATAAATTCAAAAAATAGAAATCATACCATGTATCTTCTCAGAAAACAATGGTATCAGTTATGGATATAGATGCAAAAATCTTCAATAAAATGCTCCAAACTAAATTCAATAGCACATCAAAAAATCCACCATGACCAAGTGGGCTTTGTCCCAGGAATATAAGGATGGTTCAACATACATAAATCAATAAATGTGATTCACCACATAAACAGAAGCAAAAACAAAGACCAGATGATCATCTCAACAAATGCCAAAAAAGCATTTGACAAAATTCAGCACCCTTTCATGATAAAAATCCTCAACAAGCTAGGCATAAAAGGAACATATCTCAAGACTATAAAAGCCATATATGACAAACCCACAGCCAACATTATACTGAAGGGGGAAAAGTTTAAAGCATTCCCACTAAGAACTGGGACAAGACGAGGATGCCCACTGACAACATTTCTATTCAACATAGTACTGGAAGTGCTAGCCAGAGCAATCAGTGTACACAAATCAGTATCATTTCCATATACCAATAACAGGAAAGCTGAGAGTCAAATCAAAGACTCAATACCATTCACAATAGCTATAAGGAAAATAAAATACCTGGGAATATGCTTAACCAAGGAAGTAAAAGATATCTACAAAAAGAACTATGAAACCCCAAAGAAAGATGACATAACCAAATGGAAAAACATATTATGCTCATAGATTAGAATCAACTTGTTAAAACATCCATACTACCCAAAGTGATTTACAGATTCAATGCAATCCCCATCCAAATACCAATGTTATATTTCACAGATCTAGAAAAAATAATTCTATGCTTTTTTCATTTGAAACTGGAAAAAATCCTGAATAACCAAAGCAATCTTTTATTTTATTTTATTTTTTATTTTTTTTCTTTATTGAAGTATACTTTACATATCATGCCTTTACTCCACTTTAAGTGTACAATTAAATGATTTTCAGTGAATTTACCGAAGTGTACAGTTAATCACATAAATCAGTTTTTGAGGAATTCCTTTCCCATATTGAGACCCCTAATTCCGCTCTCCACTACTTTTCAAGCATGTCCCACTCCTCCACAGTGCCCACCACATCGCTCAGATGTGGATTTACCCCCCACCCCCCCCAAATCCCTAGTGAACACTCCCACCATTTGAGCACCATAGTGTTAATCAGTCAATACCAATTTGATTAGCCAAAGCAATCTTAAGCAAAAAGAACCAATCTGGAGGCATCACATTAACAGACTTAAAACTGTACTATATTACAAGGTTATAGTAATTAAAACAACATGAAACTGGCACAAAAATAGAGACATGACCTAATGGAACAGAACAGAGAATCCAGTTATAAAACCATCCACATACAGCCAACTGATCTTTGACAAAATAACAAATATACACTGGGGAAGAGAAGCCCTATTCAATAAATGATGATGGGAAAATTGGATAGCCACATGCAGAAGAATGAAACAGGATTCATATTTCTCACCATTCACAAAAATTAACTCAAGATGGATAAAAGATTGAAATGTAAGACAGGAAACCATAAAAATTCTAGAAGAAAATGTTGGAAAAACTCTTCTAGGTATCGGCCTAGGCAAAAAATTTATGAGGAAGACTCCACTGGCAATTACAGCAACAAAATAAATAAATAAATTGGACTTCATTAATAAAAAGCTTCTGCACAGCCAAGGAAATAATCAACAAAGCAAATAGACAACCTACAGAATGGGAGAAAATGTTCACAAGCTATACATCCAATAGAGGGCTAATAACCAAAATCCACAAAGAGCTAAAGCAAATCAACAAGGAAAAAACAAACAACCCCATTAAAAAGTGGGCAAAAGGCATGAACAGAAGTTTTACAAAAGAAGCTAAGACAAATGGCCCGTAAACGTGAAAAAATGCTCAACATCACTAATTATCAGTGAAACGCTAATTAAAACCAAAATGAAATATCACCTTACCCCAGTCAGAATACCTCTTATTAAAAAGCCCAAAAACAAGAGATGCTGGCATGGATGCAGAGAGAAAGGAACGCTGGTACACTGTTGGTGAGACTATAAATTAGTATAGCCTCTATGGAAAACAAGTTCTTCTTCAAAGAACTAAAAGTAGACCTATCATTTGATTCAGCAATCCCACTACTGAGTATTTACCCAAAGGAAAAGAAGCCATTTTATCAAAAAGATGCCTGCACTTAAATGTTTATTGCAGCACAATTAACAATTTCAAAGATGTGGAATGAACCCATGTGCCCATCAGTTCATAAGTGGATTAACAAAATGTGGTATATGTATAGTATGGAATACTACTCAGCCATGAAGAAGGATGAATTAAGGCCTTTTGTAACAATTTGGATAGAACTGGAGACCATTATTCTAAGTGAAGTATCTAAAATAATAGAAAAACAAATACCAAATGTACCTGCTATTAAATTGGAACAACTAACCAATGAGCACACATGTGCACGGAAGGAAGTAAAACTCAGTGGAAATCAAGTGGAGTGGGGAGATTAGGGGATGGGTGAAAACCTACCCAACAGGTACAATTAACACTATCTCAGTGATGAGCACACTTACAATCCTGACTCAAGCATAACAAAATCATTTGTTCCCTTATAATATTTTGAAATTAAAAAGGTGGAAAAATGAGAAATGCTTTTTCAAAGAAAGAAAATTATGAAAAAACTTCTTGTCGGGAGACCTATAAGAAATATTAATGAAAGTTTTAAAGGCAGAAATAATATGATACCGGACAAACCAGATAGAAACTGTGATTTGCATAAAATGAAATGAAGAGGGATGAAAATGAAATTAATGAAGGGAAAATAAAATTTCCTTTATTCTTATTTTTAATAGCACTAAAAGATAACTGTCTAAAGCAAAAATAGTAGCAATGTATTGTGTTTACAACATATGCAAAAGTAAAATGTGCGATAAAAATAATATAGATCATATAAGAAAGAAATTGGGAATAATATTCATGTGAATAAGTGGTGTCTGTTGTATTTAGCAAAAATATTTAACTCTATACTTTCTGGTCCTCTGGCTCTGTATGGAACTACTGGGATGGCCAAAAGTTCCCTGGACCTAGAGAGAAGGGAGGCCGGCTCCATGTCCACAGGTTGGTTTCAGCACAGCCTAGACAAGGGGAAAACCTCATCAGCCTACAAAAGTAACAGCCACAATGTCACCTATAAAACGAGCCCAAGGAGAAAGAAAAGCCAACCATTTTTACATATTCCTGCTGCCCATTTCTCTCTAGGCCCTGACTGATTTTTCAGACACTTGGAGAAAGAGCCCATCTTCTTTTTCTTTCCTGGCTACAATTCAGCTTTTATTCTTTTCTAGCCTATTGTATTCAGCACCCTGCCCACCCCCCCACCTTAGGACAAAAAGCCTCTCTCTGTAGAAAGGAAAGCCTTCAAGCCACATTGACTCTGGAAGGAGCAGTTCCCTGTACTGTTTTTTTTTTTTTCTTTTTTTTTTTTTTTTGAGACAGAATCTCACTCTGTTGCCCGGGCTAGAGTGCCGTGGCGTCAGCCTAGCTCACAGCAACCTCAAACTCCTGGGCTTAAGCGATCCTCCTGTCTCAGCCTCCCAGGTAGCTGGGACTACAGGCATGCGCCACCATGCCCGGCTAATTTTTTCTATATATTTTAGTTGGCCAATTAATTTGTTTCTATTTTTAGTAGAGACGGGGTCTCGCTCTTGCTCAGGCTGGTCTCAAACTCCTGAACTCAAACGATCTGCCTGCCTTGGCCTCCCAAAGTGCTAGGATAACAGGTGTGAGCCACCACGCCCAGCCAATGTGCCAGGTTTTGAGATGGCTTTGTAGGATAAAGAGATGAGAGGCCAGGCGCGGTGGCTCACGTCTGTACTCCTAGCACTCTGGGAGGCCGAGGCAGGCGGATGGTTTAAGTTCAGGAGTCTAAGACCAGCTCTGACCAAGAGCAAGACCCCCATCTCTACAAAAAATAGAAAACTTAGCTGGGCATGGTGGCACGTGCCTGTAGTCTCAGCTACTCGAGAGGCTGAGGCAGGAGGATCGCTTGAGCCCAGGAGTTTGAGGTTGCTGTGAGCTAGGCTGACGCCACAACACTCCAGCCTGGGCAATAGAGGGAGACTGTATCAAAAAAAAAGAGAGATGAGAAAGACAAAATCTAATTTCACTTCAGCCACATGGGCTAAGGGCTGTGGAGGAGGCATCTAGGGTGAATGTGGCCAGGGGGGGTGATTTCCCAGCCGACCGAGCTCAGTAGACAAGTGTTTGGAGAAAGGAAAGGGCTTCCAAGAAGTGGAACTGCTCCAGGTGCGTTTGGGGAGCAACCCAGAGTGGTGCGAGAAGGGCTGGGAAAGAAGACCAGGGCCAGACAGTGACGGCTTCGAGCAGCTGCAGTGCTGAGTGAAGGGGGTGCCACGAAGATGCTGAGTCTGACGGTGACAGGCCCTGACATGTGTTTGGTGGGATCCTTCCCACTGCCTGCGGAGGCTGGGAGGAGGGGTGAGAGAATGCAGCAGTGCCACCGTGAACTCAAGAGAAGAGGAGGAGGGAGGCTGGAAGAGAAGCAGAAAACAATGCAGCATGGCCAGGCGCGGTGGCTCACGCCTGTAATCCTAGCACTCCGGGAGGCCAAGGCGGGTGGATCGCTCAAGGTCAGGAGTTCGAAACCAGCCTGAGCAAGAGCGAGACCCCGTCTCTACTATAAATAGAAATTAATTGGCCAACTAAAAATATATGTAAAAAATTAGCCGGGCATGGTGGCGCATGCCTGTAGTCCCAGCTGCTCGGGAGGCTGAGGCGGAAGGATCGCTTTGAGCCCAGGAGTTTGAGGTTGCCGTGAGCTAGGCTGACGCCACGGCACTCTACAGCCTGGGCAACAGAGCGAGACTCTGTCTCAAAAAAAAAAAAAAAAGAAAAACAAAAAAAGAAAACAATGCAGCAGTATATTCTTGGTGCACCCCACCACCCTTTGCTGTTCTGTTCTTCCTCCCTCCGTATCTCTTTCTCCGCTATATTCTTAAATTGCCAGGTCATCCGGTCAGGGCTGACAGTGGAGCCCCATTGGGTTGCCTTGGGGAGCTCAGCTGAGTTGTGGGCAGTGCCGAGGCGCCTTGATGACATGTCTGAGAGTGCCAAGGTCAGGCATGGAGATGGGCACAGGAAGGGGGATCCCAGACAGGGAGGGTGTGGGTCAACACCACAGCAGTGAGTGGGCAGCGGTGGGATCATCCCACTCTGCCCCACCCCTGGGGTTGGAACACCTAGAGAGAGACTGCGGGCTCCGGGTCCTGGGCGTGGCTGGGGGCAAGGTTTTCTGCACTGGGAAGGGAGATGATGAAAACCAGAATGTAGAAGAGGTAAATCCTGCAGAAGCCAGCTGAAAGTGGCCACATCGGGGCCCTGAGGGCCCAGATCAGGGCGGGACCCTAAGCATGGAGAGAAAGAACATTTTAAAGGAAAAATTCACCAGACATGGCAGCTGTCAGAATGTGGGGGCTTAAGGCAAGGGATGAGTCAAAGATGACTCAGAAGGTATGAAGGTGAGTTCAAGGGGAAATGACAGTACTTCAGAGAAGAGGTTTAAGTTCATGTCCAGGACTTCTGGTTCTGATAGGACATAAGAACTTGCCACAACTCATCTGCCACTTGTTTGCATGTTTCTTGTTTGTCCCTCCCTGACTGGTATACAAGCTCCTGAGGGTGCTGCCTCAGATCTGTCCAATTCTCTGTGCTTGCCCAGGGGCTCGTGACTGCTCATCCGCTTCCTGACTCAGAGCAGGCACCAGAAGATGCAGACTCAGGCTTCTGGAAAAGAGAGGCTAGTGAGTGCAGGGTGCAGGGAGGAACACTCCAGCCACCTCTAACCCAGGGCCACAGTGGACCCAGCTACCCCAGGACTGGAACCCACTCACAAGCACAGCCTCCGGTCCCCCGGGTCTCTCTCCCAGTTCCCAGGCTCTTCGGCTCTACTGAGGCTGCCATCTGGGGACCATGTGTTTGTCCATCCAAGACCATCCCATTCCCTTTCTTCCCAATCCATCCTTTCGACCACATTCCTGCTCACATTCCCAGCATCTCCCATCCACATGGGTGCTCCACAAACATTTTGGTCCAACAGGGGTGACACTGAACTGGTCACCTGCCTGGGCCCTGTGTTCCCCATGGCAACCATAGCCCCACTGACCCAGGAACCTTTGGGGCTCCTTGGCTTCACCCTGTTAACTTTTTTTTTTTAAAGACAGAGTATCACTCTCTTTCCCGGGCTAGAGTGCCATGGCGTCAGCCTAGCTCACAGCAACCTCAAACTACTGGGCTCAAGCGATCCTCCTGTGTGTCTCCCTCCCTCTCTCGTTGCGTAAAGGAGCTTTCCAGCCTCCATTTTCTTTTTTTCCTCTTGTCTCCTCACTGTTCCGCAGCTCACTCCTAGTATTGCTCCTAGGGTTTGCCACAGGCCCTCACTCTGCCCTCTCCTGGGTGCCTTTCCCCAACTTCCCCCCAGTAGCCCACACCTAACCTACCTCAGCCCTCAGGAAACCCTCCACGTGCCCTGCACTTTCCCAGCACTCATCAGTTTAGAAATCCACGTGTTTGGGTGGCATTGGCTTCGTGTCTGTCTCCACCATGACGGTGAGGACCCGATTTTGCTCCCACTTTGGCCCAGGGCCTGGACGTGGGCTTTGGTAAACAGGTGGGAAACAAACGCTGAGTAAACAGATGAATGAACAGGAAGACACCATTCCTGCCTATGAAAATGGCCAAACATTTTTTTCAGCCACACTCAGTGCTGACAGCAGTGGCAGAGGAGGGGGAAGGAGTGTTTGCCGGGCTCCCTTCTGGTGGCAGCACATGGTAAGTTGAAATGTCCAATCCCAAGCAGGGCCCTGAAAGATCCGTTAAAGCTTCAGGTGAGGAACAGTGTTGGTACCGCAGCATCCCCAATGTTATAGTCAATGGAAAAACTGGTTTGCTCTCTGGGAATCAACTCTAAAACACACGGCCAGAACAGAGCACTGGCCACGTCACTGCACCTGCCCTTGAATGCAGAGTTCTTCACCCTCTCCAGGGCCCTCCTCTCAGCCCTGCCCTGCCATCTGGGGCACTAAGCCCAGCACAGGTGGAGGACGGGATCACAGTGGCCTGGCAGCTGCTCAGCAGTCTGCCTGTCCGTACCAGTCACCCTCATCTCCCACCCTCCATCAAGAGAACAGCAGTGAGTGCATCCCCCCAGAAGCTCCCGGCATCGTCCCACATCCCTTCTACGATCACCCCTGCAGTGGAGAGGAGACCAAAGCGAAGAGAGGCTCAGTAGCTTGCTCAAACTTGCACAGGGAGCAGCAGGGCCAGAACTCACAATCCGGGTCTGCGCTTTGATGCCAACTGTCTTGGGAACTGTCTCTTGCTTTGAAATGACTAATTTTCCTTTTCTAAGTATGAACCACTGAATTTTCCTATATAACTTGATCTTGCATATTTTCTCAATTTTATCCAAGGTTTTTGCTAAACATCAATTTTTTAAAAAACAGCTTTATGAGCTACAATCAACATTCAATAAACTACATGTGTTTAAAATGCAATCTACGCTGGACATGGTGGCTCACACCTGTAATCCCAGCATTGTGGAGGCTGAGATTGCTCGAGGCCAGGAGTTTGAGACCAGCCTGAGCAAGAGCGAGACCCCATCTCTACTAAAAATAGAAAGAAATTAATTGGACAACTAAAAATATATAGAAAAAATTAGCCGGGCATGATGGTGCATGCCTGTAGTCCTAGCTACTCGGGAGGCTGAGGCAGAAGGATTGCTTGAGCTCAGGAGTTTGAGGTTGCTGTGAGCTAGGCTGACACCATGGCACTCTAGCCCAGGTAACACAGTGAGACTTTGTCTCAAAAAGAAAAAGAAAATATTTTGAACTGAATTTAAAAAAGTATCAAAATTTGTGAGCCAGACCTGTTGTGACTTGCCTGGAAACCCTTGCTCTGGGTGACCCCTGAGTAAAGGACTTACCTTTCCTGAGCCCCAGTGTTCTCATCTGTACAATGGGACCAAAGCCACCTACTTCAGAGTTGAGAGGATTAACTGAGAAACTGCATGCAAAGTACTTAGCCCACTACCTGGAAGGCATGTAAGGGGTCATACATTGCTGTAGGAGTAAGCTGGGTGGATCCTAGCAGGATTTACTTTAACAAAGACATATATAGTAGTTACTGTGTGCCAGGCCCTGTCCTGGATCATTTTCAAAAACATTTCTTCCCAGGCCGGGTTAAACAGCTAGGTCCTTCTCCTAGCAGTGATGTGAAATCAGTGAGGATTTGAGGAGTGTGTAGAGGCGGGGATTGATAGGGTCAGATCTGTGTTCTTTCAGAGACAGGGTCTCGCTATGTTGCCCAGGTTGGAGCGTGGTGGCTATTCACAGGAGCAATCCTACTACTGATCAGCACAGGAGTTTTGACCTGCTCTGTTTCTGACCTGGGCCAGTTCACCGTGCCTCCTTAGGCAACCTGGTAATGCCCCCTTCTCCCAGGAGGTCACCACATTGATGCTCAACTTAGTGCAGACACCAGACTGACATAGCACATGCCAGCTCAGAACTCCTAGATTCAAGTGATCCTCCTGCCACAGCCTCCCAAGTAGTTGGGACTACAGGCATGCACCACCACACCTGGCTTTATTTTTTGTAGAGATAGGGGTCTTGCTATGTTGTCCAGATGGTATCCAACTCCTGACTTCAGGTGATTCTCCTGCCTCAGTCTCCCAAAGTGCTGGCATTACAGGTGTGAGCCACCACATGCACTCAGCCTCAGATCTTTTTTTTTTTTTTTTTTTGAGACAGAGTCTCGCTCTGTTGTTCCAGCTAGAGTGTGGTGGCATTGCAGCTCACTGAAACTTTAGCATCCTGGGCTTAAGTGATCCTCCTGCATCAGTCTCCAGAGTAGTTGGGACTACAGGCCTGCGCCATTGTGCCTGGCTAATTTTTTCTATTTTTAGTAGAGACAGAGTCTCACTCTTGGCTCAGACTGGTCTTGAACTCCTGGCCTCAGCCTCCCATAGTGCTGATATTATAGGCATGAGCCTCTCTGTTCAGCTAGATCTATGTTCTTAAAGCTCACCTTGGCTACAGGTTGGAGAAAGACCAGAGCAAATGCAGGGAGCAGTTATGTGATTATGGAGGCCTTCCGGTGAGCTGAGGGTTGCATGGATGGCAGGAAGGAACTGGGGAGGAGATGTGAGGGATGAAGATGGAGGGAAGTGGCTGGATTCAAGAGGTTTTTAGGAGGCAGAAATGGTAGGGCTCAGTGCCAGATCCCCTGTGGGATTCTGGAAGGTGGTGGCATAGTGAGTCAACTGGCTGGCAAGACAGGTGGGGGAAGCTCATGAGCTCAAAGAGTGCCGGCCAGGGCTCTTCCATGGGTCACCTGCACATAGGTACTATTAGAAAGTGAGTGCTGAACAGGATCTTCTGGGAGCCTTGGACCCACCTCCAGGAGCTCAACTGGTAGGACAGCAAGAGAGGCACCAGTCTGAAAAGGAGACAGAGAAGGAACAGCCAGGGAGCAGGAGGAAAATCATAGCATGTTGATGGTGGAAACCGTGGCAGAGGACTTAAGGAGGGGAATGGCAGGTGACAGTGTGGAATGCTACCTAGAGGTCAAGGGGACAGGACCAAAAAAGTCCTGGTATTTAGTAACTGAGGCAGGAGAGAGCTGGAAGGACAAGATGTTGTGGAAGGAGGGAAGGACATTAAAGTTGGAGCCAGAAGGAAACAATGGTTGTCAGTGACACCCAGATCCAGGGCGTGGCCTTGGGGCAGGTTCACTGGAGGAGAGGGGAAGTGAGGCCCCAGAAACAATGGACAAGGAATTTCAGAGGTAGGGCACCTGATGGCTCTTCTACACCAAATGTTAAACCTCCTGGGCAATGGCAGACACTAGGGTAGAAAGGGAGAGGCCTCCAAATTAGGAGAGCGGTGGCTGGTAGGTGACAGGAGGGAACAGGGGGAGGAAAGAGCCACCACTGCCAGTCCTGAGATCTGGACCTTGCACTTCAGAAAGCAGCAACACGCCAGGAGCAGTGGCTCACGCCCCCAGCACTCCAGGTGGCTAGGTGTAATCCTAGCACTCTGGGAGGCTGAGGCAGGAGGATAGTTCAAGGTCAGGAGTTCGAAACCAGCCTGAGCAAGAGGGAGACCCTGTCTCTACTAAAAATAGAAAGAAATTAATTGGCCAATGAAAACTATATAGAAAACATTAGCCTGGCATGGTGGCACGCGCCTGTAGTCCCAGCTGCTCTGGAGGCTGAGGCAGGAGGATCGCTTGAGCCCAGGAGTTTGAGGTTGCTGTGAGCTAGGCTGACGCCATGGCACTCTAGCCCGGGCAACACAGTGAGGCTCTGCCTCAAAAAAAAAAAAAAAAAAAGCCAGCAGCAACAAGGGACCTGCTGCTCCCTGTCCTAACTGCAGGGAAGACCACGGCCCAGCACACCGTAATAGCAAGCACTAGTACCCTTGCGTGGGGCTGTTTCCATTCTATTTTCCCC
>CAUYRT010056832.1:0-14957 GCA_963574885.1 Lepilemur ruficaudatus | reverse complement strand
ACTCCTGGGCTCAAGCAATCCTTCTGCCTCAGCCTCCCGAGTAGCTGGGGCTACAGGCATGCGCCACCATGCCCGGCTAATTTTTTCTATATATTTTTATTTGGCCAATTAATTTCTTTCTATTTTTAGTAGAGATGGGGTCTTGCTCTTGCTCAGGCTGGTTTCGAACTCCTGAGCTTGAGCGATCTGCCCACCTCGGCCTCCCAGAGTGCTAAGATTACAGGCGTCAGCCACTGCGCCCAGCCTCTTGCCTTTATTTTTGTAAGAACATTAGAAAGTGATCTAGTTCTAGGAGAAAAAACCAGAAAACATATTTTGGAGGGTACTTAGAAACCATGTTTAATAATTATGTGTTGGTTCCTTGATAGTTCCATTCATAGTGTTAGGTACTTTAATGTCAGGACAGGAGCAAACAATTTATATAAATTGGTAACTAATATCAGAATCATTTTTTGGCAGCTTCTCATACTCCCTGTAACAGAACTTTTAGTACTAAACATTTTAGAGAAGCAATTCCTGTGGCATGAATACAGGAAGAAATACTTTAAGACTTCAGCTGAAATTAAGTAGCCAACACCAATTTTGTATATTTGTTGCTATTAGGTGAAAGTTTTATTTGTGAGAAACTTGGCTACTACGGTGACAGAAGAAATATTGGAAAAATCATTTTCTGAATTTGGAAAACTTGAAAGAGTGAAGAAGCTGAAAGATTATGCATTTGTTCATTTTGAAGACAGAGGAGCAGCTGTTAAGGTAGAAATTTTGAAATTTTGCTGCATATATGAATTTCTTGTTCAAACTCACTAAACACATAAAGTGACTTTAAAACTGAAATAAAATTAGTTTGTAGCTTTTGTCAAACTCTGGAATTTTCTTTTAATAATCTCTATAAAGTGGTAATTAATATAACAGGTAAGACTTCATATTTCAAAGCCGAATTATTACCGAGTTTGTCATTTCAGGCATTATTTTTAATCTCTGTATTTTCATAAGCCTAAGATTTGATAGCAAGATGCCTTGGAAGAATTGCAAGGTATGCTAATTAGCTGATGTAAATACTGAAAAGGTAATGAATGTATTAGAACTACTTGTTTACCTTAGTTTGTGGGCCTGTGAAAGAAACTGGTGTATATGACTTTACATATAGTACACCTTATTTAATTCAGTAGATGTGTTGTGAGGGTATGGTCAGTTCTTTTTAGTTTCTCTTTATTTAATCATTTAGAGTTAGAACAGCATCGATTATGTTTTGCTGATTTCAGTAATTGTTGAGGGTGTTTCTTATATATAATGATTGGTTTATTCCTTGATGATAGTAATGAAAATTATGAAAATAATATTTTCATGTGTCTAGAACATAAAACCTGAATACTTTGCTGCTTTCTGTTAATAATGGATTAGCACCATCTTTAATGGGTGAAATTTTCAGCTTTTTTTCTTCTTCTCTCTTTCCCTGGGGGGGAAAACAAGACAAAATACTAAAAAAATCTTTTTTATGTAATTAGGAAGATGGATCCAAAATGCTTAGTGATTCAAGCTTGGTTCTTTTTCCACATGTTCTGCTGGTGGGGCACTGCCACCTCTAATTTGAGATTTTTTGTTTCCTGCCCAGGCTACTGCTTTAAAACAGGCTTTATAGAATGTTTGACTAGTATAGAGTTAATTGGCTTGCTTCTGATGGGAGCTAATTATGTGAGGCAGTATTGCTTATAAAATTCACAGCTTAGTGTGGAATATAATTTTTGGTTTCTGATATTTCCAATGGTATAAAACACAGATAACTAATAAATTTATACTTTCTAAATATTTTTTGATTCAGTTGGTGTAAAATAACTAGTTGTCCAAATTAAAAATTACTTGTAAGAACTGGTAGGTTGGTTTGCCAAGGAGGCCTGTGAAATTATAAAATTTCTAGCCCAGGACTGGGAGTCATCTTCTCCAGGATGATCAGAACAGAGAGTAGATGTTTTATTTTTTGTTTATAGCAGAAGCCTTTGTAGATTACTTTAGCTGAAGTAGCCCAAGGCTGAGGTAGTAAAGGGGGAAAAGTGAAATCTAGAGGAAGACTAATTTACTTTCTGTCTAGATACTTACAAATCACTGGGAGCTCTTAATGGATACAGCGTTTTATGATGTGTGCTCAGAGCAGGGATTGATTGTATAGAGAAGCAAAAAATATCATGAGGAGGTGCCATTTTGTTACTTTAACATATAGCAGAGATTGTTAGGTGGAACAAGATGAGTAAAGGACTAGAACATGAAATGTTTGATTACTACTTTCTAGGTGATTGCTTGAGTCTTCATTAGTCCAAACCTTTTCTGGCTTTGTGTCTTTTTTTTCTTCCTCCCCCCTCAAGACAGGGTCTTGCTCTGTTGCCCGTGCTAGAGTACAGTGGTGTCTTTAGAGCTCACTGCAACCTCAAACTTCTGGGCTCAAGTGATCCTCCTGTCTCAGCCTCCTGAATAGCTGGGACTTACAGGCACAGGTCACCACTCCCAGCTAATATTTCTAATTTTTGTAGAGGCGGGTCTCACTTTTGCTCAAGCTAGTCTTGAACTCCTGACCTCAAGTGATCCTCCCCACTCAGCCTTTGAAAGTACTAGTATTACAGGCATGAGCCATTGTGCCCAGCCTGGCTTTGTGCTTTTAACTATTCTGGCAAAGTATATTCCAGGTTAAGTGTTGTGAGGGGAACTTAGGCTTTTTGTGTCAGTGAACAACAGGCTTTTTGTGTCAGCATCTTGTTGAATTTTACTGAAAACTCATTCAGTAATCTCATTTATGTTTCAAATACTTGAAATTTTTGCCTGAGAACAAGTGTAAGACCTGTATGTTGAATGTCACATGTTTATGTTAAAATCTGAATCCTGAGAAGTTAATTTTTGTCTGGTTTGTATTAATACTGGCATTTTCCCTGGTGTGGATTTGCTTCATGGGTATGGCTAAGCTTTAAGGAGTTAGTTATTTCGAATTAAGGAGAAGCAATTGGCAGTTCTTGTATCTTTTTTTTTTTTTGACAGGGTCTCACTCTGTCTCTCAGGCTGGCATATAGTGGTGCCATTATAGCTCACTGTAACCTCAAACTCCTGGGGTCAGGCAATCCTCCCATAGGCCTGAGCCACCATGGCTAGCTAAATTTTTTGGGTTTTATTTTTTGTAGAGACAGGGATCTCACCTTGTTGCCCAGGATGATCTTGAACTCCTGGCCTCAAGCAATCCTCCAAAGTGCTGGGATTAAGGCTGTGGTCATGCCCAGCCTTCTTTTACCTTTTTAAATATAATAACTATATCAGTTTTGTTTTTGGTGCAATTTACACATAAGAAGATAAGGTCAGGGGACATGAGTACTTTGTGTATTTTTAACTTACAGGCTAGATTGATCTTTTGCAAATTAAAATAATTGTGAAGTAAATTGTCTATTAAGTGTATTAAATGACATGTGGTATTTTTGAAGTACTATTACTTGTTAAATAAATTAATTTTTCTAATTTTTGTATAGGCCATGGATGAAATGAATGGCAAAGAAATAGAAGGGGAAGAAATTGAAATAGTTTTAGCCAAGCCACCAGACAAGAAAAGGAAAGAACGCCAAGCTGCTAGACAGGCCTCCAGAAGCACTGCGTGAGTCTGCATTTTAGTAGATATGTCTTTGAACAAGGAGTAATGCTGATCAGGTTACTAAAACAAAATCAGGAAGAATCTTGAAGTAAACTAATTTGTTTTTTCTTTTCTCCCTTCCCTCCGTTGCTAGGTATGAAGATTATTACTACCACCCTCCTCCTCGAATGCCACCTCCAATTAGAGGTCGGGGTCGTGGTGGGGGGAGAGGTGGATATGGCTATCCTCCAGATTACTATGGCTATGAAGATTACTATGATGATTACTATGGTTATGATTATCACGACTATCGTGGAGGCTATGAAGATCCCTACTACGGCTATGATGATGGCTATGCAGTAAGAGGAAGAGGAGGAGGAAGGGGAGGGCGAGGTGCTCCACCACCACCAAGGGGGCGGGGAGCACCACCTCCAAGAGGTAGAGCTGGCTATTCACAGAGGGGGGCACCTTTGGGACCACCAAGAGGCTCTAGGGGTGGCAGAGGGGGTCCTGCACAACAGCAGAGAGGCCGTGGTTCCCGTGGATCTCGGGGCAATCGTGGGGGCAATGTAGGAGGCAAGAGAAAGGCAGATGGGTACAACCAACCTGATTCCAAGCGTCGTCAGACCAACAACCAACAGAACTGGGGTTCACAACCCATCGCTCAGCAGCCGCTTCAGCAAGGTGGTGACTATTCTGGTAACTATGGTTACAATAATGACAACCAGGAATTTTATCAGGATACTTATGGGCAACAGTGGAAATAGACAAGTGAGGGCTTGAAAATGATATTGGCAAGATACGATTGGCTCTAGATCTACATTCTTCAAAAAAAATTGGCTTAACTGTTTCATCTTTAAGTAGCAATTTGCTGCCATTTGTATTGGGCTGAAGAAATCACTATTGTGTATATATACTCAAGTCTTTTTATTTTTCCTCTTTTCATAAATGCTCTTGGACATTATTGGGCTTGCAGAGTTCCCTTATTATGGGGGTTACAATGCTTTTATCGTTTAAGGCTTCATTTTAGCTTCAGACCAAGCTGGGCACACTGTTAAATCATGATTTTGCAGAACCTTTGGTTTTGGACAGTTTCATTTTTTTTTTTTTTTTTGGATTTGGGATAGAATACATAGGAGTATGGAGTATGCTGTAAATAAAAATTCAAGCTAGTGCTTTGTCTTAGTAGTTTTAAGAAATTAAAGCAAACAAATTTAAGTTTTCTTGTATTGAAAATAACCTATGATTGTATGTTTTGCATTCCTAGAAGTAGGTTAACTGTGTTTTTAAACTGTTATAACCTCACAAGTTTTTGAGATCTGCCCTACAAAATTTGTTTGGCTTAAACGTCAAAGCCGTGACAATTTGTTCTTTGATGTGATTGTATTTCCAATTTCTTGTTCATGTAAGATTTCAATAAAACTCAAAAATCTATTCAAAACATTACCTATTTCAAATTCAATTGTGTCCTAAAACATTATTTTATTCGTAATCCTTACAAGGAATATTGTTTTCAAAGTATAACTGCCTATGTGAGTGATCAAATTCATGCAAAATTTCTTGTCTATTCCAACATGTATTGTGGCTATCAGGCTGAGGATTAGTCTAAATTCAAGGATTCCAAGTATAGCACTTCATTGATTGGTGTTCTCTTGTAGTCTATGCTCGTTTTGAAATTTTATCCTTTATTTTTAAAAAACCAAAGCACAACAGGTTCAAAGACTTGAACATTCTTGCAGGCATTGGATAATTTGTGTTAAAACAAAATGGGGCTGGGAAAGCAGACTGCAATTTATTTTGACCCACATTCTTTCTATAAAGGATAATTTGTGGCTGGAGACCTTATTTGCTGGATAAGTGAATGTACATACTGTTAGTACTGTGGCGTCAATTGCACTGCGGACTTCAGTTTTAGTATATACGTGATCATGACTACCATTTCAGTTACTGGTTTAGAAATGTAATTTCCTATTGCTATGTAAATTTGCTTTGAGAAACACTCATGCCTTGTAAGAGAGGCTTAAAAATAGCTAGTAGTCATTAACTCTTTCTGTTAACCTTCCTTTATTTTAACTTACCTACTATCCCTAATGGCTAAATTTTTTGTTGGCCAAGTCATAGCATTTATTTCCCTATTTCCTTTAGAAATTTCAGTTATTCTAATGACTTTTTTGCTTGAGAATGAGAGGAACAAAAGAATCTAAACTTTACATGCAGAAAAGTCTGGATCACTTTGAAATCACTGTTAAATTTCCGCTTCCACCTTATTCTTAGGTGGTTCTAGGATGTTTTTATAATGATAAAAATATAAGCCATTGGGGAATAATTAAAATGAACACACCATATTTTGTATTTTGTTCTTGTTTGGTGTCTTTTGTGATAGGAGTATTAGATTTCAAAACCATAAGCCACTTAATTCCTTGTGAGCTTGGTTAGATCATATTTTGGGTTTCCTGGCTTCTTTTAAATTTTAAACAAGAAAATTAATATTTACTAATGAAAGACAATAGATCTCATTTCTTTTTCAAAGTGCACTCATTACACAATAGTGATTTAACAGGACTTATTAATAGTCCTTTTATTTTTTGTTAGAAACTGATGAAAGAATTATGTGGTCTTTTGTATGGTAGTTTCAAGTTAACATGGGTATTTATTTGGTAAGAGTTAGATCCAGTTGTTTTTCTTATGCCCATGTATGCAAGTAAGACACCAAACATTCTTTAAATGCTGCTTTTAAACTTTGAAAATACAATTTGAAGTTGTAACTATAAACCTAATTAGACATAAGTAAAACCCTGATTTTTCTTGGAAAGAACAAAATCTACAAATAATTTGAGTTGTTTCTATTTCTTAAAAGTTAGATGTTAACAAGCTTCAATGTTGTCATGAAGAAAATTAGAAATAGGAATAGAAATGATTCTGGAAAAATAATTTATTATTCTTCCCCCGCCCATTCCAAAATATAAACCCTAGCAAAAACATAAGAATAAAACCTGAGTTCCATGTCAAAATCCTTTTCTTTAACTGCAAATTACATTTTCAATTTTAAAGTGGCCACTTCCTTTTCTGTCCCTCTCACCAATTGAAAATAAATCTGCTCAGGTGTCCCTCTAGTATTTGCTTTCTAAGTTTTGTGGCTATTTTAAATTGAAAAGCACAACCCTATAATTAAATCTCACTTTAGAGCTTTTGTTCTTTCATGTTGTATAAATTATTGCCGTAGCAACATTCAGAGAAAATAGATTCAGAGCTCAACTTTTCACAGAAATGAATCTAACAGAAAGAAAGAAATGAATCTATAACAATATAATATATAAACCTGAAAAATGTCAGTTGAAGGTCTTTATTCTAGATTTGCATTTTTTAAAACATAGGCACAAATTATGTCTTCTGAGGAATTTAGTTTCCTGCTCTCCTGCCTTTCCATGTTTTTTGTTCCCCAACCTAATTGATTTGCTTTAAAACAGGCTTTATTTATAAACCTGTTACAGTAAAGTATGTGTTGGGAAATATATTTATATTGAGGTAGACCTCTTCTTTGTAAGTACTCTCCTGAGACTGATAGAAATATACCCCTTCCCCATAATGGAATGCTAATTTTTATTTGATCACTCATTTATAGCAGTTGCTTCAATGTATGTATTTATATGAAGGTGTTTTAATTTTTAAAAGCAAAACAGTTCTAATAAGTTGCCAGATATCTAATAAATTGAAGTTTATTTGATCAAAAGATAAGGAAAATGAGTTATGGTTCTGTAGTTTTTTTAAACAAGTTCAGCATAACTTTTTCAGTTTTCTTAGTTATTGGGGTTATTCTGCATAAGAAAGCCCAATGCTTTCTGATAGGAGTAGATAATTTTTCTCTCATTTGACTTTGAAATCTGACTTGGGAGGTGAACCCTCTTTTTTTAAAAGGTTAGCATGCATCAAAATAAATTACATGTTTTAAATTCTAAAAGAGGAGGGACCTAAAATTCCACTCTTAGTATAAAGCCATATAATAATATTCTTGAAACTCATTACATCATTTGCCTTCTGCCCATTTGAATATAATCATACCTACGTTTTATTAATTGTGTATTTGTAAAACCAAACCCTTCCAGTAAATACTTGCTATAAGGCTGTTACTTGTCAATTGTAAAGACTTCTAAATATGTTAAAATATGCCATTTTGATAAATTTCAAAGAGAATTTTATTATACTGAGCCATCCAGAATTCTTAAAGAAAACTAACTGAAGTTAATGTTAGTGTTGTCTTTGGTATGTGGAGTCTTCTAAGTGAGCAGCTAAGAAAAAGCCTTATAGAAAGAGTGCACTGGATTTATAAATGTGTTTACGTTTCTCTAAGAATGGGAGCTTCTGTTAACTTAGGGATGGAGTTGTTCTGAGTAGCCAGTGGATTGGATGACTGGAGAATCCAGAATAACAAATCCATTAACCCGACATGTTTACTTTTACATTAGAAGTTTATTGATTAGGTCTTAATTTTGAAATGCAAATACTAAGCTTTAAAAATACTGTTTATTTAATGTATTGGTCAGTAATTTAATATACATATTTAATTTGAAGTTGTTACTGTTAAATCTTTCTAGAAAAGTTTTTTTTTCTTTAAAATACATCTATATATATAATTTTTTATTTAGAGGTTACCAGAAGCTCTGGTTTTGTTTTGTTTTTTGTTTTTTAATCATTTTCAGATGTTATCCAGAAATCTGCAAGTGTACTTTTCCTGTTTTAACTCCTTCCTTTTATCACCTGACTATCAGGGAAGCGAGGTTGAGGCTGCCCTGACCTGACATGTCATGATGTCGACTTGCTAGGTGGGGTTCGCTGGGGACGATAACCAGTGGAATTGTTGGTAAGAACTTTTTTTTCTATTTGTTTTGATCAGTAGTGGGTCATTAAGTGTGGGGAAATGCCCATATTTTATAAGTGGGCAATTATGTCAGCCTTATAGAAAATAGGACTTCAATATTAAATTTTATAATTCTGTTCTTAATAGGAACATATAATAAGTACTTCACTAATTCTCAAATTGGTAACAGGTCAGCAGGCCTACAAGTATGACATAATGAAGTACTCAGGGTATATTTTAAGTGATCAAGATAGACACCTCACAATCTAAAACGTCTGTTGGAGAGACAATAAATTTGCTTTATTTTACTGTGATTTCAGTCCTTCTAGTGTCATATTTACTGTACATTTTTATTGGGTAGAATAGCATGTAATGCATCTTGAAGAGATGTTTATTGCACCTAATTTTAATGAAAATAGGAAGGTATTAATAGAATGGAGGGTTTAAACATTAGAAGATAATATTTTTAGAAAGTCTTTGAAAATCTTAACATTGTAAAATGAAACTTAAAAGTTTTAGCAATTTGACAAACAGTAATAGGCTCAATTTAGAGTAATGACTTTGGGTCAAAAGGAAATTCCATAGCTGAAATATTAAGACCTTGAACATAGCAGAAGCACAAACCCATCAACAACTTGTGTTTTGTCTGAAACCCAGGACAACTGATAGGATTAATAGATATTGGTAGAATTAGTAGTCAATATTTAGATGATTGCTAAAGATTAAAATTTCTCATCTTGTAGTCTGTAGAGGTTGCACAATGGTAGAGTAGAAATTGAGGAGATTAAATTTAATCACTAGGCATTTCTGACCATACCATATAAAAAATAATTGTACCATGACATAAGCACTGATTAGAAGTAATTATGGATTTTCATGCCTGAAGAACCTCCTCAGTATTCTTATAGCACTGTACCTTCTTTTTATTGGTTGGGGATATCAGTCTAGAAAGACTTTCCTAGATATTAAATGTGTGCTAGTCAGTGTCACGAATATAAACCCTTATCTGTAAGTCTTCTGTAGACTAGCTGTGTTCACTACAATGAAATAATACTGTTAAGAATTGTGGTGATTGCAGCATTGTGTTAAGGTACCTGTTTTCTCTTCTGACACATTTTATGCATGTATCAGTGTAGAAAGATCAGGGTATAGAACTTTAAAGATTGCACTAAATAATATGCTCCCTAGGAAGATTGAAGGTAAACGATAGGAACACTCAAGTAATTCTGATGAGTTCATGTGAGTGAAGGAAAATGCAGTACAAATTTGTTGGCTTTATACACCTATAACAAAATACATTTCGTGGGACCAAAGAAGGAGGCATTCTGGAGGAAAACTTAAATTGCTCAAATATAAGTAAGGGCTCTCATTTTATGTATGTAGTAATTTTGTCAGGGTCCCGTGAACATTGCTTATCTTGATTTCTCATGTGTGAGGGCTGGGCAAAAAGGACTTCTCTAGCCTGTTCAACAACATAGGTAGAATTGTATTTTAATGAATCCTGTTATGATGTTTAGTACTATGTTCTAAGGCTATTTCTATAATTGGACTGAAAGTTCCTGCAGATAATTGAATTGCTAGTATGCATACAGCAGCATGAGAATCAAAATAGGGACATTTGCAAGACCTTTTCCATTTAATTATCAGTTTAATAAAAATTATGCTTTTGGTACAGTGTTCATGTACCATAACTGTATTGGAATATTTGTACAATGTTAAATATTTTTAATAAAATTTAACATGTTCAAAATGTTGTGTTGGTGATTTTGGGTGGGGTGTGATGGGTTCAATTGTGCAAAACAGATTCTGTAGTTGTGTAATTGAGGCTTCTGTAGTCAAATGGAGTTCCCATCCTCAAATTCAGTACTAGATATTAGGTACCTGTTCTAAGGAAGGTAGTGAATTAGTCAGATAGTAAAAATAAAAGGGCTGACCTCCCTGGGGTTTTATTAAACTGTCAGGATGTAACTTTGCTGGGGTTGGAACTGCGCATACAGGTGCCAGATAAGAATGTTGGTTTTGGCAAAACAGGCTGCCAGTAAAGTTTTTCTGAAGAAATTTTGGTATTTTGTAAATGATCCTAGAGAACCTACAGAGATTAGCAAACAGAAACACTTGTATAGTGCTTTCATTAGGCTTTTTATTGCCCCATTGTCCTTGAGCCCTTGCCATGCCATGCCACAAGTGAAGGAGAAGTGGTAAGGGGAATATTTGAGGAAGGTTGTATTAAACAGTTTGGATGCATCATCTGGAAATACTGCCAGTGTACAGGAAGTACTGTATACAGATCTCTCTATTTCTTAATGTTAACTTTACATGCTTTCTATTTTCATGCTGATCCCATTTTCTTGCAGGTAGCCCTAATACAAAAAAACTTATTTTCCTTGAGAGTATTCTTAAGTTCCTCATCAGTCAAAAAGGTAGAAGTTCTACAACTCACAGTGGAAATTTGCCAGAAGTAATGCGATCATTCCTCTACAGACAATGCCATTAATAACAAAAAAGATTTAAGAGAAAGGTAATAGGAACCTAATAATCTAAAAACAAATTGAGTAAGAAACTATAAAGAAGAACTACTAACATATTCTACCTTGGTTAGTATGTTCCAGGGTTTACTGTTTTTCTTTTGGTTTGTTCCTTTTATCCCAAAATCAAAAGATCACTCACTGATGAAACAGGAAGGAATGTTCTAACAGCAAAAGTACTTAAACTTGGGCACTTTCAGGAGTTGGCAGAGCTGGAGGTGGGATGGGAGGTGAGGCAGCCCACTGATTTGTAGTGTATTTCTCCCAAAAATGAAGGGAGGTTGCTTTTGACAAATATTTTAAGCTCTATCGATACCTTTTGGCTCTACCTAAAGCTCTTAATTCATTTAGTTTATTTTTAGAAACAAGATTTTATTAGGTATTTTCCTGTGGAGTATAGTCTATTCACATAGGGGAATATCATCTACTTAGCTATGAAAATACCACATTTCTGTTTCCTTGTGACTAAAATTAAGACCATGTGTATATATTTCCTCCAAAAACATAAGCAAGAGTAATGTTTTATTCAGCTGTTTTCTCAGATTCCAAAATGGTGACTTTTAGGTTTAGTTTTTTATTTATTTTATTTATTTAGTTTTTTATTTATTATTTATTTATTTTATTTTATTTATTAAGAGGCAGGAAGTTAAATTAGTGATAAAATTATTCAGTTTAGTCATGCCTTTTGAAATAATACAGAGTTTGATCATTTAAAAATTCTTTTCCACAAGGGTGAAGGTGAGGATCAATGTTGTCAAATATAGTAATATTGGTGAAAAAAGAAGCTCAGCCTCAAGTTTTCAAATATGTAAAGGGGAAAATATTTCTTTAAATATGAAAATACTGTATTATTACAGATTTCAATACTCTGCAGAGTGATGTTTAAAAGAATTAGGAATCACTGCTGTACAAGAGTTCTTGGGGAATTAATTTTATGCTTCCGTCAGGAATCCTTTCGATCTGTAAATTTCAGTTGCCTACGTTTTTAAGTAGATTGAGTAGAATTTATATTTTGAAAGGTTATTATTTATCAGGTAAATCACTTTTGAAATTTTGTGTGATATTGATCAAAGCATTTTCAAAACAAATTCTGTTTTCATTTGAACCTATTGGTTATAATGGTACTTATGTATTTGACCGTAGTTCAAGTACCTGAACTGGTATGGTGAGAAGGACTTTGGTGACTGCGCACAGTAGCTCATACTTACCCTACCAATTTGGGAGACCGAGGTGGGAGGATCACTTGAGGCCAAGAGTTTTGAGACCAGCCTGAGCAAAAGCAAGACCCCATCTCTACAAAAAATAGAAAAATTAGTCAGGCATGGTGATGCGTGTCTATAGTCTCACTTACTCGGGAGGTTGAGGTGGGAGGATCATTTGAGCCCAGGAGTTTGAGGTTGCATTGAGCTATGATGATGCCACTGCACTCTAGCCTGGGTAACAGAGCAAGACCGTGTCTCCCCACCTACCCACCCCCAAAAAAGGACTTTGGTGGCCTTCTAGCAAGTTATGGTACAAATATTTTTGGTTAAGTGGTACATGTTTAGAATTGGCTTGGCATATTAAAACTTTCCACGCTTCCTGTTAAGAAATAGAACCTTACCAGATTAATCATACTTAAATATAATCTACATAAGGTTGTTATTTGATCTAAATACAGCCAACAATAAATGTTACTAAAACTTTTTTTTAAATCATGGGGAATAATGTGGGTATGTTCATTAGTTGTAGTGTTACTTCTATTTTACTTTCCTAAATGGTGAAATAAAAGATAAATTAGACCATTTGTTGCACTCATCAAAATGATTTTGAAGAAACTTCTGGTAATCATTTTAATTTTCTAGTTAAGCTGTTGAGGTCACAATTCACCGTTCAGTAGTGCTGCTCAAACTTGAAGTGGATGGGAATTTCTGCAGATTTTGCTAAAGATGCAGATTCTGATTTATTAGATCTGGGGTGTGGGGCAAGAGTCTGCATTTCTTTTTTTTTCCCTCCTCACTCCCTCCCTCTTCAAGAGTCTATATTTCTAACAAGCTTGTAGGTGATGCCAGTGTTTCTGACTATATTTTGAGTAGCAGAGTTATAGATTATCTCACATTTTGGGGGATTTCAGGAAATAGATCTTAGTTTTAGAATAGATATCAACAGATGCTTGCAGTGATTTTCATGGATCTAGTTCTGAGATTAAAAACTCTGGTAAGGGCCACCACAGATGTTAATAGTGTTTAGGATGCCAAGGAAAGGTTAGGAGAATGGTCTGCAAGAAAATGAAATGAGTTTGGAAAATCAGGTTTTAATAGTTTTAGGGAATTTCTAGAAAATAACAATGGGAAGGAAAAGCGGAAAAGATCAGGCCACTAAGGAAGTGTCTTGGTGTGTTTATTTAAGAATTAGATCAGGAAACAGTTACATCAAAAGTCATAGAAGATAAAGTTCAGAAAGGGAAGATTGGTAGCGTACTAAAAATACCCAGGTGGTTTTATTTGTTTTTGGAATCTAACTTTGTCCCTCAAAAAAAGGTTAACATTGATTAATTAGTTCAGAGTAAATCTTGGGTGGTAAAAAGCAGACTAAGGAAAAAGATCATTAAAAATGGCAGTTTAGGGGGGAGGGGGGCAAGGGCAATGTACGTAACCTTAACATTTGTACCCCCATAATATGCTGCAATAAAAAAAAAAAAGAATATGACTAACCATGAAAAAAAAAATGACAGTTTAAAAACAACTTTTATGGATTAAGATCAACAGGTGGGAAATGCTTATGAAGCATAGAAATGACAAGTGTATTCATCTTTATGTAAAGAAGGGCTAGAAGGGCTGATAACTGATAAGATATCTGATTTTCAACTCTACAACTTTATTTTGAAAAATAAAAAATATTATAGATAAAATATGGAACACAAATACTCAGTTGTAGATCTTTCTTAATGGTAGGTTAGTAATTCCTACTAATTATGGTGTGAGTACTGTGTACCAGGCTCTGCTAAGGAAATGTTTTACATTCTGTGTATCATGTAATCCACAGCCCTGCAAGGTAGGTGCTATTGTCCTTACTTTACATATAAGTAAGGATTACATTAATAAATAACTTGATATTTGTAGCTAATGGCCCTGTTTATAAAGTGGTAAGGCCAGAATTCAAACCCTGTTCTACCTGACTCCAAGTTTGCATTTTTAACTACAGGATTAGAAATAGACCTAATGTGAGGTTAGAATTAAAGAATAAATTGTTTGTTTACTTTAGAACTCTTTAAATTATATCTAAAATAAAGCCAACCTAATAAGATTTAAAGTAAAATAATTTTATCTGAGAGTAGGGATTACTAACATGTTTTTTTCCTTTATGTTCATAGTTGTCATTTGTTTTGCTTTTCTTCTATGATTTATAAAAATTTAGGCCAAAATATCATATTGGATTGTGGTCTTTAAGAAAACCAGTTTGTATAGGCAAGTACAGGCAAGTTTATACTTTTTAGAAAAGGTTGGCACTTTCCAAATGACTTAAAAGTTAAAAATTTTCCCTTGACATATTTTATTTTTTAATGTATTTTTATTTTTTAGAGACTTAGTGTTGCTATGTTGTCCAGGCTGGTCTTGAACTCTTGGCCTCAAGCAGTGCTCCTGCCTTGGCCTCCCAAGTAAGTGGCTTACAGATGTGAGCCACTGTGCCTGGTGGCATTTTATTTTTTTAGAGACAGAGTTTCGCTCTGTCACCCAGCCTGCAGTGCAGTGGCGCAATCATTGCTCACTATAACCTCAAACTCCTGTGCTTAAGCAATCCTCTCACCTCAGCCCCTGAGTAGCTATGACTATAGACACAGACCACCATGCCCTGCTAATTTTTCTTTTTTTTTTTTTGAGACAGAGTCTCACTCTGTTGCCTGGGCTGTAGAGTGCCGTGGCGTCAGCCTAGCTCACAGCAACCTCAAACTCCTGGGCTCAAGCAATCCTTCTGCCTCAGCCTCCCAAGTAGCTGGGAC
>CAUYRT010056831.1:0-10557 GCA_963574885.1 Lepilemur ruficaudatus | reverse complement strand
ACATAGTGCTAAGGCCTTTATACATGCAGTTTAAGCCCACACGGATGGTGTGAATATTAAAATCATTTTTAAAATTACACAAATTGGCTAGTGCAGTGCTTGGGACACAATAGGCAAAAAATAAATTAAAATACTATTCTTCTTATTCTTTATAACCAGCCTGAAGAAAAATTTCCTCCATTTTATAGATGAGGAGAATAAGCTTCGAAAATATTATTTTTTGCTCAAAGTCACATTACTTGGAAGTGGCAAACCAAAATTCTACCCATTTCTCTTTGCCTTTCATGTTCTTATCCCAAGTCACTTTTCTGGATCTGTACCCTGTAGACCAAGGTGTCTTGTCAGTTCTGTCCATCAAATTTAGTGGAGAGTACATATTTTCTTACAGAGTACACTCCTTTTGCTGCTTCCTTTCTTCTGTCCTCCCTCCCCGCCTCCCTTTTCTACAGCGTAGTACCACCATTTTTCCTGGACAACACTATTACCCTTATTTTTAAGGCCCTTGACAATTTGCTGAAAGAACTTGAAGACCTATTATAGACATTTCAATAACCAATGTGCTATAGTAGAGAAAATCAGGAAAGAGGTGTTAGAAAGTTTAGTGTCAGTCATTAACAGAGAAAGCTTATCATAGATGGGGACAGAAATTAGAAAGATAAATTAATCCAAGTGAAGCTGTTTTGTAGACTAAAGTAAGAATTAGGATCTTTTAGGAGACTAAACATTAGGTTAAAAGACTAAAATTAAAAATTATTTGGCTATTTTATGAACTAGAAAGAGTACTATTTGTGGACATTTTCAAGGAAAGGATGATGATTTTCTGTCAGGGACACAAAAAGACATTGCTATATCTAGGTAGATTAGATGACCTTTAGTTCCTTTGAAACTCTGAAATGTGTGTTTAAATGTAGCTTTTGCTTTTATATTCCAGGACCCGAAATCCTGTTTTACCTATAGTTAAGGATGTAGTAGTTTTTTACCTTAGAAAATAGATGCCGTGGCTTCTTCACCTCAATATTTACTTGCAAGCAACAAAATATTATCCAGGGACATTTCTTTCCAGGGACATTATCCTTTAAATAGATATCTAAGAATAAGTCTTACGAAAGTATTTCTGGGACAACTTTGATTCTAGTGTCCTACTTATTTATGTCCTTCCTCTCAAACCTATCAATGAAATAATTTCGTTTTTCAGAATAGGATTATATGCTGTTTATTTGGCTAGTTCAATGATAAAGTGGGCCATTGGTTATAAAAGATGCTTTGATCAAACAATCTTCACTAACAGCCTGGAAAAGAAAGGTCTTCAGAACCAGGAGTAAAAAGATGTTGAGCTTCTTCAGGGAAAATATGCTATCTGGAGAAAGAAGATTGTGGCCATTTATTGTAGCAATCATAAGTACAGTAAAGACTAGGGGAAAAGTTATCATTCAGTTTTAATCAGGTTACTCCAATAGAACAGCTGCAAGCAGAGATTGCTGTTTAGGCTGAAAATGGGAAAGACTCTTTCTTATAAAGTATAATGCTGTAGGGTCATATATGAAAAATGGAACCTTTCTCTGCTTTTTCCATAACAAAGCATAAAAGCATGCTTTAACCGGTTTGGGGCCTAACTGGCTATTGATTAATATTACCATATAATGGCTCAGATGTGCTTTCAAGGACAAAAGTGGGTTAAAAAAATCAATTTAATCACAAAATTTATTATTTTTAATACATTTTATTTCCTTTGAATTATGATTTCCAAGATGCTAACAACCATGAAGACCAAAAGTGTGAATGAAAGCTTCTTTAAATCTCTAAATATCACCCTGTACTAAGGTTATAAGTTGCCAACCAACAGAAGCAATTTTTTAAGTGAATTATACTTATTAATTTAGATATTAAAGTTTTTAATATTCATTTTTTTTTTCTGTGGGTTAAGGAGGGATACATGAATTGACCCATGATGTTCTTTTTTTTCCTTAAAGGAAAAATCAAGAATATCAGAAGGCATATAAAAATTGCTATTATGATTTAATTAACATCAACCTAATTAAAAAATGACATGTAAAATGTCAATTTTCTTTAGTAGCATCAAAGTAATACCTAGGTTTGATCCTGCAAGTGTTTAGAACATTGTAAGCTGTAATAAGCTATGATCCCTGTTTAAGAACTGGAAATAAAAGACACTTCCTTCACTTTTTAATCTTTGCTTGAGAGAAATCAAATTAACTGCTCAGGGGCCATAATTGACACTCATAAATAACCTGCCGTCTACAGGTACTGCCCTCTTGTTTGGGTGATTCTTCCTGTCTTATTAGAGGGAAAGGAGAGAGACTTCTGTGGAAGGGATTATTTTCAGTGCACAATAATCTTCACCTCAAGATTTCATTTTAGAAATCACTGATTGACTGTATTTGACCACAACTCTGACTGGTGTATACGCCACAGTGGCAGCCTTTGTTCTTTCCCTCAGTACTGTGTTGGACCTGAATTGCCATTTTGGTACTAATTATTTGAGCATTTGAAGTTTAATAGCAAAGATTATGATAATTTTTAGAGTATTTAATAGGCTATACTAGACTGGAATAATAATGCAGTCTCTTTTCTTTTAAGATCGTTCTATTGACAACTAGGGGAACTTAGTTGTAGAAGAGAGAATAGGCAGAAAAAGAAGAATTTAGGTCAATCAAAAATGTGTGTGCAAGGTAGCTTAGGTGTTGAGATACCTATGTTTTCAAGACCAGGAAGCAGCAAGCATTGCTTCTACTCAAGCAATGTGGGAGTAGAAGTGTGTATACAATTAGGAGTAGGCACTTGTCTTTGTGACGTATTTTGAACTAAGAAAAAAAATGCTGCTCTTCCCTTCTTAATGTCTTCCAAACAGACCTCACCTGCTGGCTCAGCGTAACTACCGCTCCCAAGAGTCAGTGTTTTGTTATTTTATAAGAATAATATATTAAGTAGCTCATCATTTAGAAATCATCAATGTATCATCGTCCATTTAGGTATTGCAAAGCAGGACCCTAATGAAATGATGCAAGGGGCGGGTATTTGAGATCCTCGAATACTTGATAGCCACAGTATTTAAGCAGCTTGAAGCTCTTTCAACTGGTAAATCAATTCAGTGATTAGCATAAAAATTATATACCTCTTAAGTGGTGGAAAACTGTGAAAGATGGATGAAAAGACCCAAAGACCAATTTAGTCCCTTATAATATATGAGTATTTAGAACCAAAGTTAAACCATTCAATTTGTGAATTGATAAAATATGAAATAGAAACAATGATTCTTAACAGTTATTAACTATGAATCTCTTTATTTAAGTGATACATGAGCCAAAAGCAAAACAAACAAACAAAACTCACAAAAGAGGAGACACTGGCTGATGATAGAACATTGTAGTGAGTCATAACTGGTCATATCAAAGGAAGCCTGTAAGTGTATACAATTTGAAAGATCCTTGGATCCTGTGACCCAAGAGCATAGGAGAAAGTACTAAATATGGGACAAGAAGAATTCAGAACCCTGAATCCAGTCATTAGATCTGGATTTACAGGTTTACATGGTAGTAAAAGTTGTTCCTGGGTGTTGTAAGACCCTCATGGCAGGGAAAGATAGCAAAACAAGTGATGTCTCATTTGCCTAGAATACAGCTTCAGTGCTGCCCATAGATGTTACTTTGTTAACTTCTCACTCATAAACAGTAGATGAGTAGGGGACTTTCAATTGTATCCTTTGTCTACACCATTCTTACATCCTTTTGACACAGACTAAAGCTTGTAGCTGAACAGATTTTTTCTGTGTGAAGCTGGTGCCCTTCTTTCAGATACAGGCTCAAGAATGACACTATAAACCACTAGATCTCCAAAATACATAGCTTGGAAACTTTTGCTATATGAAAAGACATGCCCTGTTTATGATTTTAGGGATTTTATAGAACTAAGATGTGTACTAAAAGTTGCATTCATATTTTAATAACAAAGTGTGCCCAATATATACACATTCATTTTGTAAATGATGCTATTTTTTTTTCCTAAACATATAATTAATTTGTTAAGTAAATGGTATGGGGCAAACAACAGCAGCAACACTTGGAAGCTGAAACTCATGGCAGAATTGCCAGCAGGTGCACACATCCAAAGATCAGTCACCATAGGCAAAATTGATGCTGATACTCAAATGCAGCTGTTGTGTCCTAGGGCTCTGCCATACCAGAGAGACTCTGACCTCTTATTTCTCTTCCTTATGATAAGAATCCAAGAGGCTTTGTACTGTCAGAGATCTGCTGAGTTGGGAAAAAAATAACCTGATCTTGGCATTGAGAATCCTTCTGGAGGAGAAGGGCAGAAGACTTAGTCCCAACTTTAGTCTTTTTTTGATATGAAAAGTCTCATATTGGGGAATTAGTCTTCAACATTACCTTCTATTTGGTAATGCAAGAGTTGTCAAGATGATATGGGTGAAATGTCTCTGTTTTTTTCTTCTCCTAAATCCCTCTCCAAGTCATCTGGAGGCTAGTGGTTGACTGGGGAGAAAGAAGTTGAAGATCATCTCTGGAGGGGAATGCAAGCCCTTAGGCGGCTTCCATACTCAGTGTTCTAGATGCTCCCCATTTTACCTTTTCAACTAATCTTCTGGATGCTCCCCCTTTTCTTCCACAGACAGTCTTCTGAATAATTCTTCCTTTTTAAAATAATGGTTCCTAGCTTCTTATCACTATATTTCTTTAAAAAGTTTTCTATTTAACTTCCAATAGACACCAGACATGCATCAGTTTCTATCAGACTAAGTTGTGTCACCTATAGTATACTCAGCCTCCAACTGGCAATGAATCAACTTTTTAAAGATTCTGTCCAGGTTTTGTGTCAGCCTACCACTTCTTGAAGCTGTGTTCTGCCACAGGACTCCAGATACTATGGACCTGGCTTTCTTTGCTTTGCTCATTTTCCTCTTTTCCCTGGCTTGCTTAAAGACAATGCATCCACCTCTTATAGACTTTGTGGTGAACTACCCTTGAACCCTGGGTAAAGGTGTTCCACCTACAGTTAAACCCTCCTTCCATGCCCTAAAACAATGTGTGCTCCACATCAGGTGTAGCTATTAAGGAAAAAACAAAACAAAACAAACAAAAAACAAACAAACAAGAAAAACTTGAGATGAATACTAGTAGCATCACTTGATTCAGGTTGAAATACATACAAAGAAGAATCATTTCAGTTTTCTCTTTACTTGGTAGACTTCAGAGCAATGTCCTTTGGCCGTAGTATAGCTGTCGATACCATTTGTCAGGATTCCAGAAAAGATTCCCTGCTCATTGTTTTCCTTAAGAATAAAGCCAGAACATGTGTAGTCTTGTGAGGAGGGGACAGATGTTCAGCACTTGGCCACTGTGGTAGATGTGAGGATGCATAGCCCATATTTCTCTTCCAAGAAGACCTTACTGCCTACCTATAGTGAGTATAGTCTGAAACAGCATCTAGCTGTCATTTTCTTTGGGGTATGCTTTAATCTAAGACAGCCTCCTCAAATTAGGTTATACACTTCTCAGGGTAATCTGCCTCCTGCACTGGATACTAAGCCAGATTTAGGGACAAAAGGCCAGGGTAGGGCCAGGAGTCTGTGCTTACTATTTTGCCATTTAGCTACTTGCATTATAATGAATGAGAAAATTTTCAAGTTGAGCCTGGCCTTCCATGTTATTGTAAACTTATATCCGTCAAAGTAGGAACAGAAAACACATTTTATTGAAAAGTTTTAGCCAGATTTAAAAATTTTCAATATTCTCATGTATTATACTTATGTGTCTTGCCTCAGAACAAGCAATTACACACTGGGACACCTAGTGTGCAAATAAAACATTGAAAGGATCTAAATGATGACCATAGGGCTTTTCCTAGAGCATAGTGCGGTCATAATTTCATGTTTGGTGTTTGAGAGAGCAATTCTGTTTTTGCATTGTGAATGTACATATCTAAGTTTTCATTTGAATTTTGCATGAATGCCGTGAAAAAATCTGAACTTTGATTCTTAACTGCCATCATTGTTGAGGAAAGGTCTTGGCCAAATATTAATATGAAGAAAATTGCTTGATATAGATGGGAAATTATAAGGAGGAAGGTCACCGGGTACCAGGGTTCTTTCTTCTTTGTCATCTTGTGGAGAAATTGTGGGGCTGTGTCTCACCAGCAGTATCCTACTTCCCCTCCATGTTCTTCCTTTGTAAGGGTCAAGAAGAAAAGTGGTCTCACATGGAGGGAATATGCATTTTGTGATCAGGTACCAAGCAGTCTGAGATTACATGCCAGCTAATTTAGGAAGACCTTGGGAAAAACTAATTCCCCAGAACCTAGCAATCTTGAGGATCCCACTCCCTGTGAAAAGTTGAGCCGTGTGCAGTCTCCAGATGGGAAGGGATGGTAGTTCCAGCTAGATTGTTAACAGGCAGGGCAGAGAGGTTGATTTGGGTCATTCTCCAGACAAGTCTATTGCTCTGTGCAGTCTACAAAATGACTCTGCAGAACAGATAAGAATAGAACCCGTGTTTCCAATGGTGAAACGTTTACAGGTGAAAATGTTATAGGAAAGGACAGGATTTATGTTCTCTCAGCAGCCAATCTAAATTTAGGTTGTTTTTCTCTCTGACTTAGCAGTATATACATGCAAATCAGGAATGTAATTCCTTTAAATTATGATCTTCCTGAAGATATTGGCTAAGATTTACTGGTTATCTGTAACCCATACCTACGTCCAAGAAAAAAAAAAAAAGAATTTTATGTTAAAGAAGTATTTAAGCTTCACATATTATAATTCTTATAATTATATGGGGAAATGGAATTTTATGGAATTTTAGAACTACAGTTCGTATAGTGTTCATCTAGTGCAGATATGCAGATATATAGCTTCTGAATAACACTTGCCTTAAGCACTATGTATATTTCTTAGGCCAAAATGTTTCTATGGCAATAAATATTTTATGTGATTAAGGTCAAAAATACTGCACAGATTTTCATTACTTATTAAAATTATATAAGAAAGTTAAAATTGAAAAGGTTAAAGAAAATATAATTTTTATTTATTTTATTTACTTATTCTTTTATTTATTTAACAAAAGAAACATTCCCTATTGATATTATTATATAATATTTAAAAGACCAAAATTGCTTGATAACACAATTATAAGAAGAAAATTGTTCAGACTGGCCTCTAAAGGTCCAACTTATCTTTAGACAGCCATTTAGTATTCTAATAATCCTAGAAGGCTAATCAAGAAATAATTTCCTAGGTTTTTGTAAAACACTTTTTCTTGTGAGTTGTTCCTAATACACTGCTCTCTTTTGTTTTTTTTCTACTGGGAAACATCACTGGAACACACTAGTATCCACCCATGCAAATTCTCGAGCCTCTATTTACTGAGACAAATATGGTGGCATCTAAAATTTAGAAAAGCCTAGCAGACTTCTTTCAATTGGGATATCATAGCCCAGGCTCCAGTGCCAGGCTCTCATATAGTTTCTTATTTTTCTTACTGCAAAACGGAGCAGGCTAGTTGGCTAGTGCCTTTTTACTATCTCTAGTGCCAGCTTCCAAGCGGTACTGCATAGTAATTAAAACCTAGGACTCTGGGGACAATTGCTTTAATTCCAGAACTGATTCTGAGATTTACTATTAGCCCTTCTTTCTCCAATAAATTTTAGCAGAATGCCTGACACATACTAAGCATTAAATAAAAGTAATTTGAATAGACAAATAAATTAATGTTATATCTTAGACTACATTTAGGGTTTACTGGGCTCAATTTTTAAAACATAACTAGTTCTTCTTCATTTTTGAGGTTTAATAAAAATAAATGGCCTTTGGAGTCAGATATCTAGGGGTTGCTTCCTAAAGTCCCCCAAAAGCTGTTTTATATCCTTTTGTGTTCTCATTCTTTTGAAACAAAGGTAATATGAAAGTATACTGTGATAACTAAGCGAAGTTATCTATATAAAGTGCATAGAACAACACTGGCCCATGTTAGTCACTCAGCCAGGGTTATAGGATCCAGCCTAACCTAGCTCATTCTTTTGACCCATACACCCCAGCTAAAGGATACTGAGTTTGCAGAAAGTCTTGCTATTAATCCTGACTGGCCTGACAATTTCAAAACTCAAAAAGTTTAGCTTTTATCTTTCTAATTAAATTTGAAAGACATGCTTGAATTCTGTAACCTATAAATGTTAAATACCAACATATCATAAATAATAGCTGTTTTAGCTGTTTTAATTTCTAGTTTTGTTTCACAGTAGAAAATCTGTAATCTTTTAATCAGAATAATAAGTGAATATTTCAGCTTCCTGATTTGTTTACCAATTTTATGAAGAGATTTAAGGTGTCTTATTTTTTTTCCAGGCCAGAAAACTGTTTCATGATACTGAAGTCAAATCTGTAACTTACTATGAAGATATGAAACATTTCTTCAATGAGGGACTAACTATTGGTCTAATTCAAAAAAATGCTGCTAGTCACTATTAACATTAGAGATCTACAGTAGCTTAATATGTTACATATAATTAGTACTAATTTTCAATCATTTGGCATTAAAGACATTAAAAGCCACTCAAATTATCTAGCTAAGAAGCAGCTGGTAATTGATAATACCTACCTCCAGCATTAGAAAATTGTAAGCTCAGCTGGAAGTCTCCAGATGGAGTTAGAAAAAACAAACTAACAAACCAACCATGTTCCTCATTGCTCTTGGTATAAACTGTACTTCAGATCAAAGAAAGACAAAGAATATAAAATGTTAAGGATTAAAAATGGAATTTGCCCATCACTTTGTTATTCCTTATATTTGTGTTAAATTGGCTGGAAAAAGAATGGTACTACATCGAGAGGAGAAAAAAACACAAATTAGTCTCTTTAGTTTTCCTAGAGAAATTTTGGCTTTACCAATACCAAAACTGGTAATGTCTGGACACAGATGTCCTTCTTAACAGCAACAAATAATACTAAGGTTATAGGGATTCACCTATCTTGAGTTTTCTCTCAAAGTTGGAATGAGGAAAGTAGTAATTGTTAAACATAAACATAGGGTGATAAACATGCTCTCCACGCACTTCACAAAGTGTTCAGGTAGGTTATGATACAGAAGTACATATGGACTGCTCAGAGTTGGCATCTTGGTTTTGCCACCTCTTAGCTTGAAACTAGAAATTTAATTCTTGAAGCTTCAGGTCTTTCTCTGCAAAAAGTAGCTAATGATACCTACCCAGCTGAGACAGAGCAATTTTGATATTTGTATCATATATAATTATAATTCTCTGGAGGCTTGCAATTCAAAGTGTGGCCCATGAATTAGGAAATTGACATCACTGAGAGGTTGAATGAAATGCAGTATCTCAGCCTGAGATCTATTGAATCAGGATTCATTTCTTGCATAGGGCACAAGATTGTGAATTTCTAACAAGCTCCCGTTTGATGCTGATGTTGCTGATTCACAGAACATACTTTGAATAACAAGGCTTTAGTGCTCCTACTATATGCCACACAAATCAAAGACATAAATTTATACTTGAGCTATATAATTCTAGATGTTATTGTAAAACCCTTATCAGGAACACAATAAACAATGATATTAGATCTACAGTTGAGCAAATATCTTTACCCCCAGAACTTCTGATATAATTGGCCTGGGGTTGAGTTTGGACATCAGTATGTTTTAGAAAGCTCTCCACGTAAGTCTAGTGTACAGCTGGGATTGAGACCATAGGGATGGAAGCAGATATGACACTGGAAGAAGCAAATGCAATAACAAAAAAAGCAAGTGATGACTGTGGTAGACAGGATTATGCCCTCTCCCTGCCAGAGATGTCCACATCCCCATCCGTATAAACTGTGAATATGTTACCTTCCTGGTAAAAGAGATTTGTAGATATGATTCAGGCTATGGATCTTGAGATGGGAGATTATCCTGGAGTATCACATCAGCACAATCTAAGCACGTGAGTCCTTAAAAGTGAAAGAGGAAGTAGAAGAGAGCATCACACAATGTGGCAGAAGGGGCAGGGGAGATTGGCACGAGAGGGACCCCACCCACAGTTGTCTTCAAAGGTGGAGAAAGCATGCCGTGTGAGCCAAAGAATTCTGGCCACCTTTAGAAGCTGAGAACAGCACCTGGCTGACAACTAGCAAGAAATTAAATTTGGCCAACAACCTGAATAACCAAGGAAATAGATTTTCTCCTAGAGCCTCCAGAAGGAACTCAGCCCTGCCAACACCTTGATTTTAGCCCAGTGAAACCCATATTGGACTTCTGACCCATAGAACTCTAAGTCAAGATAATACATTTACATTGTTTTAATCACTAAATGTGTGGTAATTTGTTACAAAAACAATAGAAAAATAATACAAGGATATAGTCCATTGTGTTGTCTTAAGCCTCTTATTTAAGATTGTAGTGGACACCGGGTCATCTCTCAGCCATGCTCGAACAAAGCAGTTCTCGGAACACCTGTTTTCACATGGATTGTTTCTTGTTGATCGGCCTCAAGACACCTTGTGACTTGCAAACAAGCCAGGGTGCCTTGACCCGC
>CAUYRT010056828.1:0-54065 GCA_963574885.1 Lepilemur ruficaudatus | reverse complement strand
TGGTGGGGCGCCAACCCGCCCCCCCGGCACCCCCCCCCCCCCCGGCCACAACCGTCCACCCCCTAAAAAAAAAAAAAAAAAAAAAAAAAAAAAAAAAAAAAAAAGACGAAAGGTGGAGAAATTCTGGTTGAAGACAAAATTCTGACTGTGACAAGAGAGTGCAAAGGAAGTAAATGTCCTTGGAAATGAGATGAGTAGGAAATGTAAAGGTGTATGCATTGGATATATTTTACATACAGATGTGGAATCACACAAAATAATGGCAAGATTTGGGGTAGGGAAAAAGCCAGCTGCTCAAATCTTTCGTCAATATGTAGGAGTAGCCATGGAATCCATAGATGAGGGCAACACAGAAGAACAGAAATTAGTGTATCTGGATGACATGAGATTTTCACAAGATGATTGAAATGGCATCGGAATTTGAGGTAGATGCAGATCTCACCTGCTGTCCTGGTGGCACATGGTGCTGTAGGATGGATGGATTCAAGGAGGTAGCTGTGTTTCAGTTAAGGCAGAACATAAAGGAAACGCACCATTAAGAAGTTAAACTAAAAAAGCAATCTAACTTCATCAAAAATCAAAAAAACCCATTTACAAATGGGCAAAGGAGATGAACAGAAACTTCTCCAAAGAAGACAGAATAATGGCCAAGAAACACATAAAAAAGTTCATCATCTCTAATCATCAGAGAAATGCAAATCAAAACCACAATATGATACCACCTAACCCCAGTGACACTGGCCTCTATCAAAAAATTCCAAAACAACAAATGCTGGCGAGGATGTGGAGAGATAGGGACTCTCTTACACTGCTGGTAGGACTGCAAATTGGTGCAACCTTTGTGGAAAAGAATTTGGAGATTCCTCAAAGAGCTAAAATTAGAATTACCATTCGATCCAGCAATAGCATTATTAGGCATCTACCCAACAGAACACAAGACATTCTATGATAAAGACATCTGCACCCGAATGTTTATGGTAGCACAATTCACTATCGCTAGGTCGTGGAAACAACCCAAGTGCCCATCAGTTCATTAGTGGATTGTTAAAATCTGGTGTATGTTCACAATGGAATATTACTCAATTTTAAGAAATGACAGTGAGTTAGCACCTCTTGTATTATCCTGGATTAAGCTTGAACCCATTATTCGAAGTGAGGTGACACAAGATCCGAAGAACGGGCCCCACTTGTACTCGCCATCAAACTGGTATTGACTGATTAACACTATGGTGCTCAAATGGTGGGAGTGAACTCTAGGGAATTGGGGGGTGGGGGGTAAACCCACGTCTCAGAGACGTGGGGGGGGCACTGTGGAGGGGTGGGATATGTTTGAAAAGTAGTTGTGGAGCGTAATTAGGGGTCTCAATAGGGGAAAGGAATTCCTCAAAAACTGATTTATGTGATTAACTGTACACCTCGGTAAATTCACTGAAAACCATTTAATTGTAAAAAAAAAATTGCATCTTCTTACTCAGGGCTAATTGGGTGTTCATGATCTTACTCCTCATTAACTCTTCAATCTCACTTTTCTGCTCTCTGTCCCACTCTAGCTGCATGGTCCTCTCTAGCCTTTGCTCATGCCGGTTCTGTTCCTGGAAAGATTGTTCCTTGGTTCTTCATGTGTGTGATTCATTACCAACCTTATGATCAACTTAAAATTTATTTCCCCAGAGAGGCCGTTTCTGACTGCCTGTCTCATGTTCTTCCTCATATCCCCTCTCTGCTTATCTTATTTACACAATTTTTTTTTTTACTTTTTATTAATTTCTTGATCAGCATCTGCCTACAACCCACTAGGCTGTAAGTCCCATGGGGCAGGGGCCATGTCTGTCTTGCTAGTCACTGCGTATCTAAACCCTAGCACAGCACCTGTACACAGTGTGTTTTCAGGAGGTATTTGTTGAATGACTAAGAAAATGATCTAAAAATGACAGAAATGAAGGCTGAAAGTACCTGTTAAAATAATATTCTTGTCAGTTCCCATTGGCATTTCTTTTTTCTTTATTTCAAAAATATACAGTTCCATGCCTGATTTTATTTTTTGTGCTATTTATTTTGTTTATATATTATTAGTGATCCTCTCTTTCTCAAATCTGCATTGTTTGAACTCCATTTCATTTGCAATTAATATTAGCTTTCATTTAATATTTATCCTCCCAAATTTGTATCCTACTTTTTAATATATTCAGTAGATGCCATATGGTTTAATTCCAATTTTGGATAAATTTGTACATTTAGAAAGGGAGTTTAGCCTGTTTGCACTTGCCATTAATGCTATGCTTGGCTCTTTGCCACATCTTGTTTTTCATCTTTGCTCTTTTTCTTGTGTCTCCCCCTTGTCCTTTGGAAGTGTTGGTCCCTAGTGGGTGCTGAAGAAATACATTGAATCTCTTCCTTATCTCTTATTTCAAACTTGACACCTTGTCTAAGGGTGAGGAATGATGATAGTGTTGGTATAGTTAATGAGAAGCAATTAGAGCTGTCCACAGAGTCGGTGCAGAGCTGCACACTAGGGCAGAGATAATGTCTGCTTTGAGTTCTCTGTGTGTCACCAGTGCCTGAGTCAGTCCCTGATACAGACTGGGCCCCAGCAAGTCATCATGGACTGAATGAATGGATAGAATCAGCCCATATATCTCTTCCCATGCCTGGAAGAGAAAAGGCTCCGTGTGGCCAAGAGCATATCAGCCTTAAGCAGTGGATGCCAACATCCTGTTCTCAGCCGAGACCATGGCTGTCATTTCCCTAGTAAGCTCCATAATGGAGACAAATACACAGGAAGAAAGGAACATATTGTATTATTAAGTAGAATTTTTGCTCTAAACTCCAGTGTCTACCTCTAATAAATTATGTAATTATTAATAAATTATGACTAAGTGACTCTTTCCCAGCCCCTTTTCCCTTTTTCCCTCACCCTGGTAAACACTCCACATCACATCACTCTCACTTTGATTTGAGACAGCGTTGTGTAAATGTACATCTATCAAGGTAAGACAAAAATTCCAAGGTTATTGGTATTTTTTGTTAAAATTTTATGTCACCCTGCAGTGGCTCTAATTTTTAACAAGAATGTTTACATTTTATTTTAAATTTTGTGATTTTTTTTTTCTGTTAAAAAATTTTTTCATCCCTACATAGTTTTTCTTCACTTTTCCTCTCCTTAAGTAACTTCTGTTGTTTCTGGAAGATGAGAAATGAAGAGAAGGAAAGGAGAGGGGAAAATGTAAATATTCAAGGTGCAATCTTTTCCTGGAGGTGTTGCTGAGTATCTGTGTTGTATGCTGGATCAGCATGATGTTTCCCTTATTTATCTGCCTTAAATGATTTACAGTCCCATGAACCAGGCTGGGCCTGGGGGTAAGGCTGGCTCTACTAGCATCTTTGAATTAAAAATCAATACAACAACAGCAGGAACAACAGGAACAACAACAACAACTGAGAGCAACATATACCACGATGGCTCTTCTTTCAAACCTTATTATTTTTTTAATTTATCAATAACTTTCTGTTTACTGAATGAAACAGACATGCAATCTAGTCTGCAGCAATGCAAAATAAACCATCTGCAGCAAATGATAAGGAAATTGGGCAAAAAGTTAAAGAAAAGCATATACTAGGGAAAAAAAAAACAAAATTGTCACAAAATTAAGGAAAAAAAAAAAACAATGAAGGACTTTGCCAAGAACTGACATATTTCCCCCATCCCATTTGCTGGAATTCAACAAGAACATCTAGTATTTTGTGTTCATGTGACATGTCAGATGGAATATCTTAATGCAAAGCCAAATGATGATGATGATAATAATGATAAAGAAAAAAATAACTAATAAAAAAAGAAAATCCTTAACCACAGAAGGAAGAAGGGGTTCATTCACCGAAGAATTTTCTAGTGGTGCCATAAAGTGTAAATATATCTCCTGAAGGAACATATTCAACCTCAATCTGAACATCTATCCCTTTGAATTTTCTATTTGCATAATTGTGAAATAGTAGTGCCTTTACTTTTAAATCTACTTAACAAGTCCCTATACAATTGACTTCAGAAATGAAATGATGTGGCTAAAAAGATAAAACGTACTTGTGGTTGAAGGCGTATGAATTCTTTAAATCCAAAATCTATCAAATATATTGAGTAAATGTATCAAATCTATTTAACATCTTATTTACTGATTCCAACTAAATTATCTGGTGGCCTAGAAATAATGAGACATACGTGTGAAGAGATTTTAGGATTATTTATTCCAAGGACAGAAAGGTCTATAATAATCCATTATACAAGGATGTTGACTGCTGCACGTTGGAAACAGCCAGACTCCAGACCTGGAAAGGTGCCTTTCTGGAATTACTAGGCAGATAACTCACCAGAAGAAATTTATCAAAAAAGTAATGGGCAAAGATCAATGCATTACCATTTAATTTATAAATCAGTGCCTATAGACCCTGACAGCACAAGAGGCCTACCTTCGTTCATAAGATTATAATGCTCAGTGTTGCTGGAAGGAGATTTAAAGCCATTTTTCATCTATTCATTTTTGTTTATCATGTAGAGAAGAGATTTAGATGTTCAATTGAGATGAGAGGAAAAGCACTTGGGGAAAAGTCAGTGACGTTCCGACAGTTTGATGACGTGTTTTCTGCCACGGAAACAGTAGGATTAATGCTACCTGGTGTCGGTGGCAAAATTGAATCACTCTGCCTCACAGGAGAGCTTCTGTGGTTTATCAGCCACATTTGTGCTTTACAGGAAAAGGGCTTTTCTTCATTGCAACTATTAAGTTAGTAATGTCAGCACGTTCTGAATATTAACTTTCATTATATGCTTTTAGGTAATGTATGTCCATTTTACATTTACCTCCACTAATGTTATTAATATATGACCATGATAAGATGACCAGGAAGAAAATGAAAAAAGTTGAGACGGTGCTGATATGTTTGTGATTCCCTTTTGGGGGCCATTGGGCAATGTCACATCCTGTTGTCTTGGAGGGAAAAGGTGGTCCTGCTCTTCATGCTATAAAAGAATTAATCTGAGAACATTGATGAGGTTTGCCTTTGCATTTCCTTTTCTCTCTGCTTCCTTGCAGGATGGATGAGGCTTGAGGCAAAGACTGCATGGACATGAGGAGGTCCAGTGCTCAGGGTGAGCTTTCCTTAGCCCCGCTGAGGTAGGTTTAAAATGTCCAGTAGCACATGCTGTTTCTGTTTTCCCATTGTTAAGAATTTGACTGCAGTAGTACAGAATTGTGCACAGATTGTTGGGGACAGCCAGCATTAGTGGCCATGGTTTCAGAGATTTAAGTGGGCTTAAGAGCAACAAGGATTCATGCTTTGGGCTCCAACAGAGCACAGTTGCTGCCCAAAAGCCTGACAGGTACATCAGCAGCCAACAGCTACAGCTTTGTCTAGGTCCACCAGAAAAGTGGTCCCTCGGGTATCATTTCCAAGGGGAGACAGCAATGTAGTGTCAAAATAAAAATGTTAGAGCTTTTTTCAGAGAAAGTGTAGTTATGTTTATTTGTTTATTCAAACACATTTAAAATTTAAGAATCTTTGGACTCACATCAGAGAAGAGAAGGCATTGACAAATGGATATTTATTGAGCACAATTTGGAATTAAAAAATGAATAAGGTGTAGTTCTTACCCTTGAACTTACTTACTGTGTCACAGGGGGAGAAGATGGGCAGATAAACAGATAATTTGTATTTGAATGAATGTTGTCTTAGATATAGTGGAGATAAAAGCAAGGGATTAGACAACTGCTCTGGGTATTAATTTTCTCATCTTTAGAGTAGGGCTCACAATGATAAAATGATGATAAAATGAGGCAATAAATGTAAAGTGCTGAGCACAGTGCTTGAAACCTGAGTTTTCTCATCTGTAAAATAATGTCACTTCTTGAGCTTTTGGTGAAGATTGAGTGAGGCAATGTGTGTAAAGCACTTAGTACATTGCTTGGCACATGTTAAGCACTCAAAATTGTTAGCTATTGATCTTGTTATTGCCATTGCTGTTCTCACAGTGCAAACTCAGGGCAGCTGATTCAGTGTGTGGCACATTTGTTGGGGTGGGAGGGAGGCTGTCAAAGCAATCTTCCCAGAAAATACAATACCAGAGGTGAGTCTTGAAGAATGAAAAGCTGTCTGACAAGTGGAAAAGATGGGGATAAGGCATTCTAGTGTATTCAGTTCTCCCACACAACTTCTAACTGCAGGATTTGTACAATTTCTTATCTCTGAATGTTGAACTCCTGGGTGAGTCAGTAGGACAGGCCTTTAGAACCATTCCTGAAGCTTTGCTATTGTGAATGTCATGTATAATAGGGCACAAATAACATGTTTAAAGTTAAGAAACCAGAATTTTTTTCATACCATTAAATGAGAACTATTAAAGACAGAAAAAGAGAGCAAGACTGTGCTTTAGTTAGTATCTGGGTTATAAGGTACAGAGATTCACTCAAATTAGTTCAAATAAGGACGTATTTACCATTAATAGGCATGCATATAATAATGAAGAATCTAAGAAAGATCTTTAGTAAATTCAGGCCTGAATAAAAGGCCTAACTTTTTAAAGAGATTCATGTTTTATAGGATTCAGCCAGAGCTAGACTGAAGACTATACAGATTTTTCACATTCCAGTTCTACTTGTCTTATTTATTTTCTGTAATCACTCCAAAATTCTGCCGTGCCATCTCTTGGTGTTGTTTCATCTGTTGGTGATATTTTGTATTTTCTTCTGTGTTTTTGATGGTGTTTTTGTGAGATGCTGAGAGAAGAAGATTTTTGGGGCTGCCAGCAATTTGTCAATTTTAAAGCTACTTTTCTAGGGCTTTCTAAACCTTTAGTTAGTGCCTATTTTTACTAGCTCTGTTTTATGTGAATTTCTTTGTGGTTAGCTATGCTACTCTGATATAACTGTTGCATAAGCAATCTTGATCAATTTTATCTAATTTGGTGCAGTAGTGGTAGTGGATTGCTTTCCTTTTCTAATAACTCAACAATGGAAGGGATAATTGCAATAATTTTTTTCTATTACTTAGGGGTAGTCCAAAGGCAGGTCTAGATTTTATCATTATTAATTGCTATTAGAAAAACCTTAATGCTGGATTGTAGATTATACTGTCATGTTCATTCACCCAAGAACCTGGAAAGAGACCCTCAGCTGTACAATACTAGCCTAGAACAAGGAAAGATGCACCAGTTTGTGCAAATACTAATGTGTTCCTTTGAGATATTGGGGCGATGACCGTATCTCTCCTCTCAGTGTGAGTCATCATAAAAAGGGGTTCTTCAAGTACTCTTTTTGTTAATATGCCTATTTTGCATGCAGAAAAATTCATGGTAAGCCATTTTTTTTCAGAAAAGATTATCCCAAACCCCAGATTTAGGAGCCACAGCTGTTTGGCAAGTTACTGCTCTAGACCATAAAGTTATTTCCCATTCTATGTCATTACTAGAAACATGCGTCTCCACCTGAGCAAATAGTAGACCCTCAATAGATATTTATTTGCATGAATGAATCACAACAAAGTGTGGGCTGAAGCCTCTAAATTAATCCTTTTCTCTTTTTCATTCTTGATAGTATTATGAAGTAAACAACAACCTCCATAGTATTCTAGATAAAAAGATCAAATGGACTCTCAACTAACTATGGGGGCATGATTACAGTTCTCTCTGCAAGTAGCTAAGTTAGGAAGAACTTTTCACAGAATGCTCCTTCGTGATGGCTCCTATTTATCTCTCTTCCGTCATTCCCAAGTGCCTGATAGTCACATTTACTCTATTCCTTGACTGTATACTTGCACTGTCAAATATCGCTGAGAGCTTTCCTGAACTAGAAGGTAGATAATGAAGTGCTGTTTGCTCAGCCCATACACTACTTCTGAGAAAAGGGAACCTAAGCAGTAATTTTTGTATTATATTACAATAGTTCATTCCATGGATACTTGATGAAACCAATATAGCTAATCTGGTCTCAGGTCATTGAATTAATGATGTGAGTTTGAGCTAAAGGCAACCAACTATGACAGGGAGCATAAACATCTCTGAACAGGTACGGCATGAAACTGCCCAGCTTTAGTTGTTACATACGAGATTTTCTCTCTCAGGAAAAACAACCATCAAGTAAAGCTAGTCATTTAAACTAAGCCAGGTATCAAATGATACTAAATTATTGTTCCATGCATTATACTTGAGATTTCAGAGCTAGAGTGGTTGTGAAGCTGTGAGTAAATGATGTTCAGTGCTGTCCAAATTCTCTACCTTCATTTCAAGTTTAAACTGGGATTTTCCAGTTTCCATAACCTAAAAAACTGAATAACAAAACACTGACCACACTTGGATCTGCACATGAAACCCTGTATACTGAGCCCTCTTCATAGTAATCAACTGTAAGACATGCATTGTGAGGGACGTATAAATCACCCGTAGTCAGCTAGGCTGATACATTGCAAGATGTGACAGCAAAGCAGAATAAAAGAATGATAGGCTTAATAGCTCTGAAAAGAAAACAAATTTCATTCTTTTTATCTCTTGGTTACACACACATGCACATACAAACTCCATAATGTTCCCGTGAAGGATTGTTTTACAACCAGAAATTTATAAGTATAAAAATTACATATGATTGTTTTTATATTTTTTTAATTAAAAACTAAGACAAGGATAATATTATTATAAAAGACAACCCAAACATAATACAACAGGATTGTAGAACAGGTTTTCAGGGGAAAAAAAGTATGTAATTTGTAATTCTTATTTAAAGTCAATTGGAATAGGTCCGTGGGACGGAGATTGACCTGGAGCAATGGTGCTAGCTAATGCAGCATCATGGCATGAGTGACTTCTGGGTAGTTTGCTTACTGAGAAAACCACAATCTTGGTTCTATGGTTAACTGAGGGTCAATATGGGCTAGCTTTACATCTGGAACAATTTTGGGGCCTGTTGTTTACTGTGTCTCTTTATGGGGAACAAAAGGAGAAAGAATAATTAATTTAGATGGATTAAACTGCAGCCTTTTTAAGATTAATTCATGTGATAATTATTAAAGGCCTACCCTTTGCTGGGTGCTGAGTGCTACAGACTGGGATAAAAACCCCAGCTCTCACGCTGGGTGAGATAAACAATTACAGAGACAGAGCAAATAATGCTATGGAGAAAAATAAAACAGTCAAAACCCCTAAAGTGACAATTCACCAGGTAAAAGTGGAGGAGATTTGTGAGAGGGAAGATATGTGTTTGGGGATGGGGGTGCTGACTTATCAAGGAAGAATCCATAGGTACTTATAGGGACTTTGGCTGCATTTTGAATTTTGTAAATTCCAATTGTTCTTCACTCAGAACCCAAAGCCAAATATAGCTGAAGAGTTGTCTTTGCTATAGTGAGATCAGGACTTCAATTCTTTCATTTCTCCTTAAACTCTTATGTTTCTCTGGCTATTCTTGTTTCGTGCTTTCTTGTACTGATTTGCTTCTGGGTATCACGGATATTACGACTAATATTAGAGAATGAATCATATCTGAAATTGCTTCTAGTTTGTTCTTTTGATAGTGTGCTCATCATTTTTATATTATTAACGTTATTTTTAGTTTATAAATCATAATTGTGTATGTTTATGGGGTACAATATGATGTTTTGATAAATATATATAAAAGATGGGATGATTAAATCAAGCTAGTAGCATATCCATCATATGGCTTATCATTTTTGTGGCAAGACTTTTGGAATTTGCACTATGAGCTATTTTGGAATTATTGTTGACTATGGCCATCTGCTGTGCGACAGATCTCAAAAATGTATTTCTTATGTCCAGCTGAAACTTTGTACCCTTTGACCAACAGCTCTTTATTCCCTCCTCCTTCCAGAAGCTCTTGGCAACTTATACTCTACTCTCTACTTTCATGAGTTGTTTCCACATATAAGTGAGAACATGCAGTATTTGGTCTTCTGTGCCTGGCTTACTTCACTGAGCACACTATCCTGTAGGTTCATCTATGTTTTCGCAAATGACATAATTTCCCTCATTTTTGTGGCTGAATAGTATTCCATTGTGTACACATGTGACATTTCATATCTTGGCTATTGTGAATAATGCTGCAATGAACATTGGCGTGCAGATACATTTTTGGCATATTAATTTCAATTCTTTTAGATATATACCTAAAAGCGGGATTGCTGGATCATGTGGTAGTTCTGTTTTTAGCTTTTTGGGGAAGCTCCATACCATTTTCCATAATGGCTGAACTAACTGACATTCCCACCAACAGTGTATAAGGCTCCCTTCTTTTTTACATGCTCATCAACATTTGTTATTCATCTTTTTGATAACAGTCATTCTAACAAGTGTGTGAGCTGATATCTCATTGTGATTTTAGTTTGCCTTTCCCTGGTGCTTAGAGATATTGAGCATTTTTTTCATGAATTTGTTGGCCATTTGTGTTTCTTCAGTTGAGAAATGTCTATTTGGGTCCTTTGCCCATTTTTTAACTGGGTTATTTGTTTTCTTGCTATTGAATTGTTTGAGTTCCTTTTATATTTTGGTTATTAACCCTTTTTCAGATATATAGCTTGCAAATATTTTCTTCCGCTCTGTGTGGTGTCCCTTCACTTTATTGTTTCCTTTACCTTCTCATTTCTGACCTCCCTTATGTTGCAGCTTTCAAAAATATCTGGGACTAAGTCTTTTTTTATAATAGATTTAACATAGCATTTTCTTATGAGCAAAGATGTGTTACAAGCCATGGAACAAATTGCTATTTCACTAGTGACTTCTTTTTAGAATCCAGATATAGTTAGGGTTATTCTAGTTAGGGAATACTTGCAATTTTCCTTTGTAATATCACAATAATAGATCCATAAATCATAAAATTTTATTCTTCCTGTCTCCATTCTCTTGTTAGACAGATCCAGGTTATATAGACTATAATATGGGCTGTCCTCATTTGAGAGAAAAGTGGGAGAGTTTTACAATGAGTAAACAAATTTGATGAAAATGTGTCTTTACACAGGGAAATAAAATTCATATATTTTAATGTTTTATATTAACATTAGCTTTCAATTCACATTGCATCTGTTTCATGATAAATATGATTGATATCTGTTAAAAGCAACATTCTGGAATGATATCCCTTTTTGTGACATTCTGAGGAAGAGTTTGAAGTTGGAGCTTCGGCTCTGAGGTTTTAGTTTCTCTGACCAGCTGTTAACAAGGTTCTCTGCTAAACTGCAGTGTGGGAAAGTCATATTTTCTCCATGCTTGTGAGAAGAGTCACTTCCAACTTGAATTCAAGGTAGAAACTATACACAATGACACTTCACGTAGACTACAATTAAGCCTGTCTCCTTGCTTGTGGCCACATTTTAATCATTTCATACTCCATATCTGAGCATTAGTCTCAGAAAACCAATGTACAAACTGACTTTTCCCATTTTCTATCCTACTCTACATGAATCATCACACTAGCTGCCACTCAGCATTTAGAGAGCTGGTTTCATGATGAGTTTTCTCCACAGCATTTCTTTTCTTAATTATTGAAAGTATTTAAAGAACCAGGCAGTCGATTACAGACTCCTACCCGGAATGATTTAATCGGAGAGCACAGCACAGCAAATATACCACAACCCGTAAAATGTCAAACCATACCTTGAAATACATTTTGACATTAAAATCATGCAGTTTTGTATAATGATCTACAAAGAGGGGTAAGGAACAGTAGTTCCTTTTTATTTTGCTATAGTTAAGAAGACCTTGGGTTTATAGAAGGAGGAACAACAACAACAAACAAGACTTAGCATTTGAAATAAAAACTATAGGTCAGGCATGATGCAAGGCACATGCACATATATTAGCCCATGTTTTATGGGTTAGGTATTAGAGTCCTATGAAGTAGGTATCATTATGTTCTACAGATAAGAAAGTAGGCAACTGGACAACATATTCAGAAGAAGAATGTGTTGAAAGTTTGGCTTTGTATGTTATATACAAAAATCCATCTGCTTGGTTACCCAGGAGCTCTGTAACTCCTCTTCTATAATCAGCAAAGTTTTCTTCATTTTTACACATTGTGTAATATCAACCAGTAGTTTTATAAATAAATCAGTATTTTATTTTATCTTATTTTATTTTATTTTTGTAGCTGAGGAGAGGGTGATTCCTTGCTCTGCTGTAATAGTTACAGAGCCAAATTCTCTTTTGCTTTTCTTGGAGAAAAGCTCAGTAGTTGTGCCAGTGGACTGCAGTTCTGTTATGCTGATCAAGGGGAAATGAAATGAAACCAAATGAAATATTTGACTCTTGTTTATAATCCAAGGCAAGGTTCCTGTTCAAATGCAAATTTTGTGACTTAGCATTACTCTCAGTTTAAAGAAACCCTCAGTGCTGGGAGAACAGGTACTATCTTACAAATGAAACTCTTCACCCACTCTTGAGCTTTGTGTTTTGAACCTCTCATTGGCAAAGATAACAGCAAATCAATCTAGGTTTTTAGGTGTGCCCACTAGTGTTTGAAATTCTGTAGTAGGCATAATTCTAAAAATCCCTCTAAAGATTTCAAGCCTTGATATCCACGGAACCTATAAAACTGGTGAGATATCATTCCCATGATTGTGTTATATTCTATGGTATGGTTGACATCTAAAAAAAAAAAAAATAGACTATCTAGAGGTGCCTAATCTAATCATGTGAGTTTGTAAAAAAAAAGAAAAAGAGCAAAAGAAAAACAGAGAACTTTCTCTGAATAGCATAGAAAAGAAAGGCAGAAGGAGAAGTCAAAGATGTTTGATGAATTAGTAGGATTCAATGCACAATTGACAGATTAAAGATGGACGGGGCTTCTGGAAGCTGAGACTATCTGGGGGCAGTTCTGACAAGGAACTGGGGACTTCAAACCCACAGCCATAAGGAACTAGATTCTGCCAACAACCTGAATGTGCAGATTCTTCTGGAGCTTTTGCAAATAAAAAACCCCGTCAGCCAGCACCTGAAGTAAGAACTTGTGAAACTTGAGCAGAGAATGAAGTTGAGCCTGTGGCTTGTCTGAACAACAGAACTGGTATTAATTAATAGGTTTTGGTTTTTAAGCCACAAAGTTTGTGATAATTTGTTAGGCAACAATAGAAAGTTATTATAAATTCTTTTTTTTTCCCAATTTTTTGGATGATTGGACCAGTTTCAGCTTTCAAGTTTCTGATCCTGCAACTAAAGAGACACCCACTAGTCACTGGTTATTTATCACTCTGTTCATTTACCACATAGTGCTTATCACAGTCTGCCAATCTGTAATAATCTTATTTATTAGCTTATTTTCTGGCTGTACCCTGAGTAGACTGTAAAATCTGTGCAGGTAGAATTTTATTTTTTCTTGTTACATCCCTAAGCTTAGTAGGCCTAGCCTATATTTGCTGAATTGAGTGAATAAATATCGCTTTCAGTAACTTGATGTCTACCTTAAATAAATAACCTTCTGAATAAACTTGAAGTGTATTGAAACACATATTCCACTACCATAAATTGCATTGAAATGACTATGTGCATATTTTAAATGTTTTGGCAATTAAGTAGATTTCTAAAACCAATTATTATCTCCTATGTCTTTTCTTGACTTTTTTTTAGTATCCTTTTAATATTTTCTTCCATAAATAATTTATAATCTAATATTTGCCTTTATGTATAAGGAGGGCTTTCAGGTTTTTCTTGTTGCCACTCAACTGTATTAGGTACATAATACACACATAAAATGTTGCAATTTATTAAAAATGGAGCCACATACACAGAGATGCTTATATCAAAAATAGAATATTGTGTGATATTTAGGGTGGTATTCAGAAAAAAAAAAACTTGGATAATTAATTTCAAAGAATGTAAAATTATACACATTTATGTTTGAGGCAAGCTGAAAAAGTTCTAAGCCAAACAATGTACAGTCTTGTATACTGACTGTAAAAAGGCCGTATAATAAATTAGAAATATATCTTATTTGATTTATTAAATGATAGGACTAAGAAGGCAGGTACTGAAGGCTAAATACCAGAGTAATGTCTATGCCTAGAAAGCAGGAATATCATAATGAGAGCAGGAAAAAGTAAGGAGAGAGTTTCCATGAAGAGTTCAAAGACTAGGGACTGTGAATGAATAGTTGGACTCATCATTTGATGTCTGCACTATGGGACAATGAAATTCCCAGCTGGGTAAATGAGAGGTCTCTCACCAAGGAACAATCTGGACAAGGCCACTAACATCACCCAGATCAATTTGTTAATATGTCACAGGGAAAATCACTTTGGAATTTTTCCTGAGAACATGAAGTAATATCAAGAAAATCACTGCCAGCCGCACAGGAAATAGTGGGTAATCCAACTTTGAATGTTGCATAGAAGAGTCATCTCAAGTGGCTGCATTATTCTTTTCTTCTCTCCATTTACTTCCTCAACAATGGACCTTAACCTCTCTCTATAAATGAAATTATCCTCCATTCCCACACAATGATTTTCTTTTCTTGTTTTCATATTTTTCCACTGTCTATTTTTTCTTCCTGGAATATTCTTTTTCCTGTTCTAAAATTGGAGAGAACATCTGGTTTAGCATTAGAAAGTTCTAGTTCTAATACTTAATGGCATACTACTTGTATGACCATAAAACAATTATTTTTTGAGCATATGCTTCTTCATCTACAAAATGTAAGTAATGATAATTCCTACTGTGTTAGTTTGCTAGGGCTGCCCTAATAAAGTGCCACAAACTGGGTGGCTTAAACAGCAGAAATGTATTATCTAAAGGTTCTGGGGGCTACAAATCTGAAATCAAGATGTCAGCCAATTTGGTTCCTTTTATGGACTCTAAGAGAAAATCTGTTTCCTTCCTCTAGTCTAGCTTCTGGTGGTTTTCTAGCAAGTTTTGCATTCCTTGGCTTGTGGTAGTGTAATGCCCATCTTCACATGGTATTCTCTCTGTTTTTCTATCTCAGTATCCAAATTTCTTCTTTTTATAAGAACACAGTCTTATCAGATTAGAGGACCACCCTACTCCAATATCATCTTAACCTCTTAACTAATTACATCTCCAATGACCTTATTTCCAAATAAGGTCATATTCTGACACATTGGGGGTTAGGACTTCAACATATGAATTTTTGGGGGGGACACAATATAACCCAAACACGTACTTCACAAGGCTGTTGTAAAGACTTGATAAAACAATGCCTATGAAGTATTGAGCCCAATGTTTGGCACTCTATAAATGCTGAATAAATTACCTGCTATTAAAGGATATGAAACATTTTGCTTATGTGAAATATTTTTTTTCTGTTTATTGTTGGCACTCTCTCTCTCCCTCTCGCTCCTTCTCTCTCTTTCTTGCTCTCTCATACACACACACACACACACACACAAAAAAAACTTCGCTCTTGTTTTTTATATAGCCAATTATTTAAATTTTTTCTTTTGTGTGCTTTCTATCTTTGGGTTCATCATATTGTTTCTCTACATAAAGAAGGTTATGCATACCTCTCTTTTATCAGCCTCTATTTTATTTCTTATTGCAAAAAATTTTGTGACAAGGAAATCTTGGGCACGGCTTATGCTTTGCAAGTGACAGAATTATGTTTGCCTTTTCTACAACATTTTTGTTGTCTTAACCTCAAAAAGATATTTTGAAACCTAAACAACATGCTGAAAACCAACTGGATTTATAAAATGGATCATTTGTTAGACAACAGCCTTGGTCAATAATGCAATGCTGTTCCATACAGAGAAGGCAAGCTCTCACATCAAAAGGTCCCGCAAACTTTCCACTTTGCAAGGACTTGTTCATAATATTCTCACAAGAAATTGCTTTTAGTAGAGAATTCACTGTAGGCTGTCAAAACAAATGTGAAACTTTCTGGCTTGAAAGTCATGGTTAATACACATCTTGTTGCTACAGTGACAGCTGGAGCAGGCAGAGTTGTCCATTATAAAAGGATCAACACTAGATAGGTTTTAATAAAAAGTCCTTGGAGAATCATGAGGTCTCAAAGTACTGCATAAATGCCCAAAATTAAAATAACAACAAAAAATGGAAAGAGATGATAAACATTTCAGCTATATCAAAGCATGGCGTTTGTTTCTTTACTGCAGATCTTATTTCCATGTAAATGCATAGGAACTGTACAAAAATTAAATAATTTCAATGTTGTATTCCTAGACCACATCAGAGGTTCTAGAGACAGCCTTCCAAATTATGAAACAGCATATTGTCATAAAAATTAAGTGATATATTCCATGTGAAGATCTTAGCATGTTGCCTACCTATGAGACTTACTCGTCATTGACATCATCTTCCTCATTGTTATCATCACCATTATATTAGTATTAATTTTTTGATAAAACATTTAAATCCATCTTTGTGCTTTTTACTTATTACCTAGAGAAGTACAAATAACAGGGAAATTTATAAAATATTGTTCTTTGTTATTAGACATTGAAATTTTTTGCATTTCTCTCAGCACTGCTCTTTCAACTTTCCAGTATCTTCTAATAATTTGTTTTGTTTGTGTGCTACTTCAAAGAATACAAAATGCAGCAGTGCTAGGGTGTATTTTGGGATTATCTGCATTACGCAGATAAAGAATTTGGAGCTCCACACTACTTCTCAAGGACACTGGCAATTGAACAGGAATAATTTAAACATATAAATACTTCAGAGTCTAATGGAATAAGTGGTGAAATTTCTGATAGCATGACCAAATACATAGAGGCAATGGCCAGATTAATGGTGTTGCTTTCTTCCACAGCCTTTTATTTTAAATGGTCTCAGAGTAGCCATCATTAGTTTGGGAGCTAGGGAAATGGACAGAGGATAAGGCCATCACATTATAGATGAGTTCTGACTTAAAAAAAAAAAATGTTTAGTTAAGACCTTTGGCTATATTTACTTGAACAATGGGCTTGACTAGAAGTAAATACTCTGAGGTCCTACCAAGTTTTGTGGAAATAATATTTCTAAGAATTTCCAAGCCAAGCTTGTAATAGCTTCTTGTTTTCAAATTACACAAACAATACCAGGCCTTTAGACCTCAACTAATAGGAATAAATCTACTAAAGCTGTGCAGCTTCCAGGAAGGGCAATTTCACCATGCCCACCTTGGAACCATGAGAGAAAATGGACAGATGTACCTCTCAGATGGAAGAGCCAGAGGCCATGGAGGGAAATGGAAAGCAGAACCAGGGGTCACCAGATGGGTAAATCATGGAAGAGGCTCCATCGCCAAGAAAAGGAATTTTCACTATTCCTTCCAGTTTTGTTAAGTTAATTGCTCTGGCCCACTCACGGTTGTATGGTTCCCATTTTTCTCTTTTTCAAATGGAGGTTTTTACTGCAGTTACTCATTTTCTTCTCATACTCCCTACCTCCCCCACCCCAATATTAAGCATCCCAGTGTGGAGAAGCACGGAAATGTCTTTGATTTATAATTGGCCAGACCACAGAAGCTGTATGTAGACATGAGGGAGAGGACTGCACATTATCTAAACTTTGAGCTGAATGCAGGTACAAGATGCAGAAACTGCATGTTACCTTTTTAGAGGGAAATAAGTCCATTTCATGAATGGAAGAAGGGCGTGCAAAATAGGGGCTGTCGCAGAGACTGTCTTGTTTGCCAAATATCCAAAATTTGATCTTCTTCCTTAAAACGAAATTCTTATTTTATTGTGGGCTGATTTCATTCACAGCTAAAAGCACACATTTTCCAGCATTCCATTCCCTCCTCACCCCCTGTTTTTTTGCAGGTTAAAACAGACAAGGAGATGTCAACAGAAGTTTCTAGGTAGAACTTCTGGTAATTGTCTCTAAGATGGCTGACTCCACCATGAGGACGGCCATTGGCCTTGCGCCCTTTTTTCCCAACCTGTAACGCAAGCACTGTGGCTGGAGTCCTGCAGCCCTCTTGTGACTCTGGAACTGGAAACACCGTACTAAAGATATGTTGGCAAAAAGAGAAAATTCTGGATCCTGACCAAATGGCCTTAATGATCTTTCAAATTCACTAAACTTTAGACAGGTTTCTTCCTGATTACAAGCCTTGTCATGAAGATAGGAGAAAGTTTACTTTTCCTCTGAGAAAAGCTAATTAACAAACACAGAAGGCCTATGACACTCCCACCCCAGCTCTGAAGAAACTCTCTTGCCTTTTGTTTCAGTGAAGTGAGTATTCAGTCTTAGTCTCTGCTCTCTCTCATATTGCTGGCAGTAGTATCAGAATACAATCAATTTTTGTCTGTTTATCTTGTCTGGTGTGATTTTTCTTTAACGATTGCTAATAGGTTTGCCCATCTCTGGATAGCCTATCTCCACACTTCTTTGACATGATAAAATAAATGCATGTTACATCACTATAGTCAGATCGCTGTTTCTAGCAGTCCAGCTCAATTTCTAACTGATAAGAAGCTTTGAGATGCAAGAATGAGTACACTAACTGGTAAACATATGGAAATGTCTACTGGTATCTATAGAGTATATCCTTAGAGGAGGCTGATCAGAGTTAAATATTATAAACTTTTGAAAGAAGGATATAGAGTATCCATTTAATTGGAACTTTATAAATTGTACATGGTAAAATTTCAAAAGTAACTACTAAAAGACTAAATATTGACATGTAGCTTTGAAACCTGTAGAAGTAAAGCTTAGAATAAGAAAATAGGGATCCAATAAATCCAACAGAAGGTCAGTTATATAGAAATAAAAAATGAACTCTATAAAAAGTGGAAAAGGTAGAAAGCACAAAAACAGATATTTCTCCAACCAAAAATAAACATATTAGCAATGATGATACATGTAAATATAATGGCTATCAGTTTAGGTTTTTAAAAATCTAACTCTACACTACTAGCAAGTAAAACAAAGACAGAACAGTTGAAAGTAAAAAAATGGAAAAACTACAAATCTCATACAAACCAAACAAAAATCAGAGTGGCTGCTTTAATATCAGAAAATATAGATTTTAGAATAAAATTATACATAGAAGAAAGAAGGTTACTATAAAATAAAATATATTTAATTCACTAGGAATGTAATAATTCCATATTAGGGAATCTAAAAAGTAGCCTCAAAATAAATAATGTAAAAATAGGTAAAACTACGAATCAGCCACAGTCCTCTCTCAGTAATTGAGAGGTTAGGTAGGAGAACACACACACACACACACACACACACACGCACACACAAAGATTTGCACAACAAAATTAGACTTAATTTGACAGATACACTTATAAATCCTTACCCAACAATTACAGAATATGTATTTTTTCTCAAACACATAGACCACTTACAAATAATGTTTATATTCTAGATTGTAAAACAAACCTCAAATATCAAATACTCGCATTACAATGTTAGGTGTACAACATAATTAAAGGACAACAGCAGTAAAAACTGTGGAGGAGACATTATTTTGGGGGGAATATTTTAAAAAATCTTCTCAATTGATCAAACAAGTTAACCTAAGAGGAAAAAGAAAATACTTAGAACTATAATATGATAGTAAAAATAATATTTGTTCAAAGTTACGGTGTGTAACTTGGATAGTACCCGGGAAATATATGTAAAAATTTTATGTGTCTGTAATACATGTATAAGAAAAAAATAAAAAATCAAATTTAATAAGCATACGTCTTCTGAGTTTTACAATAAGGGAATGAAAGAGCTTGCCTCTGATACCAAGTTTTTTTAAAATTATATAGATAAAGGAGACTTCCTGATGGAGGAATATTTAACCTAAGAATTTTACCTCTGACTAACAGACCTTTCTAGAATGTTTCCATGCAGGAGTTTTGGGTAAAATTTAATCTAAACCTGGTGTATGCCAAGGCTGAGGGATACCAGAAGGACAACCAATGGTAAATTCACCTCTAGTTTAATGGGACTTTGAATTTTGGTCTTTTCTCCTCTGCCTGAACCTATTTACTTTTTGGAACCCTCAAATAACTGCTTCCTCAATTCTGCTGAAGTTTTATATTGTTGCATTTACTGTAAGGGGTAGTATGCAATGGGCTTCCTCTAACTTACCTGGAAAAAGCCTATGTTCCTCTTTTATATCATTTGTATAAATGATATAAAAGCCAAATCTGGGATGTCCTATATTTAGGTCAGAATATCTACTTATTATATTGAATAGAAGAATTACTTTACATCATTGTTCGTCACAATAATCTCCTATAATATCTCCCATATTTCTAGATAAAAGTTTTAAAGTTTTGCTTTACATATTTAAAGCAAATATGGAACTGGAACTGATTTTTATGTGAATAATTATTTGTCCTGGGGACATGATCTGATCTGTAAATAACACTATTCTCACTTATCAGATGGGGCTTTGGCTCTACTGCCTTTTATATTAATCTATTTATATCTTCTCCTTGATTACTACAGCTTATATAGCTGTGTAATATGTCATCATGTTTGACAGGGAAAGTACAATTCATTATCCTTTTTCAGGGGTATCATGGTTATTCTTGGCCCTTTGAATTTCTATATTCATTTACAAATCAGTTTATTAAATTACATGTAAAACCATTTCATGTTTTTTTAAACTAGAATTGTGTTGAATCTGTAGATCAATAATAGAGATAATTGACTATGACAGCATGTCTTCCTATAGCTGAACATCTAGTTTTCTTCATTTTATTAATAAAACTTTATTCCTTTTTCCATAAAACACTTGTCCAACTCTTCTCTCAGCAAGTAAATGCTTTTTTACTGGCATGAAGATTTTATACTATATATTTGTTAACATTGTAGTTATTGATCTAATAAACTTATGTTTTGCAAACCAATCTTGGAGTGATGTTTTTCAGAAAGCCTCTGAAATGTTTATTTTACAAATTATAATTATCATGGTTATTACTATCACTACCTTAATTTTAAAAGGTGTCTATGCAGTGATTTTTATGAAACACGGATTTTCACACCATGTTAGCTAACATCACAATCATCAAGTTCAACATCAAATTTAACTTATAACTTTCTTCCTTTAGTTGTCTATTCCAAAGTAATTAGAAATTTTCAAGTCAAAATTTAAAAGAATCCAGCTGTATGTTGTTTATGAGGGCTGCTCTATATCTATCTCCTGTGCATCTGCTGAGATCCAACTGCCCTACTCCCAGTAGGTAGGGCAAGCTTTGCCACCTTGAGGATGTCTGTTTCCTAGGTGGCTGCTGCTAATGCCTATTATGACTGCTCTGGCCTCCAAGGCACAGACGGAAACAAATTAAGTCAGCTCATGAGGCTAAAATTTGGACAGACAAAGCCAAATAGTCATACTCAAGGAAGATTTAGTCCAAACTGATCTAACATTACCTGAAAAATGATATAAAAAGGAAATTTAAATAGTAAATAGTACAGGGCCTTTTTGCAGGGATCCTAAATGTCTTACTGCTAATATTGATTGATCTAAAATTGAGTCTTATAAACAAACAAAATGAGAATCTGTTCTTGATTTTAGGGACTGTCTGGTCTGTCCCAAACTTTTAAGTTCAATTCAGACCTAGTCGAGGGAAAAGATATTTCTACTGTTCTAATTTCTGTATAAGATGTTCAATAACTTTTAATAAACGTGTTTAAACAAAACAAAACAGAACGAAACAAAACAAAACAAAAAAAAACATTCCCTGGCCGTCTGTTTCTTTAGGTGAGTTGTAGGAGTTGGCAGAACGCTTGAGGATAGAACTGATCAAAGAAAGGGAAAACTTCAAACAAAGTGGTACATTAAGCCTATAGTCCCAGCTACCCAGGGAGGCTGAGGCAAGAGGATTGCTTGGGCCCAGGAGTTTGAGGTTGCTGTGAGCTATGGTGATTCCACTGCACTCTAGTCTGGGCAACAGAGCAAGACCGTGTCTCAATAAATGAATGAATGAATAAATAAATAAAATAGTAAACTCTATCTTTATTATATCTCTTTTTCTTTTTCCTTAGATCACTCACCAGTTAGAATGTCCTTTTAACGTAGTTAATTTTGTGGGATGAGATTTGTTATGCAAGTTAAGTGTCCTGATGAATTGTGAACAGAACGGTTTCTCTCTGGAAATCACAGGACAAGATTCCCCAGCTATTTGATGGCACAGGTTGATTACCCACACTCTCATACTTCCCCTGTTATTATGGTGGGCCTTGAATCATACCCACATAATCTCTGGGGCAGAGACAGCTCAGATGCAGGACACATACGCAAACCTATAGAAGTCTCAATTGAAGTGGCTATGTCTTTATGAAAATTAGCTCCATACTCACTGAAAAATATGGTGGCCCATCATATTTTTATACTTTCAGAAAGGACTTCTTATTGTCTGTGCTATCTCTTGCAGTGCTCCTTTCTGCCTGTCAAATAGCCAAACAGGTAAGGATATCACTCTCTACAAGACTTAAGAGCTATTGATAGGATTAGACTTCTTCACTTCCCTATAGGATGCCAACCCTAATATCAATCCGTGTTGCTTATTTTATAATACAAGATCTATGCTTAGCATTAGAGCCTATTTCAGGTGCATGCAATCTGTGCAGTTGCACAACTTCTCACGTGTGGAAGGGCCCTGTGCTTGCTTTCCATCTTGGGCACCATCATGTATAATATGGACATGATCTTCTGGTATGCTCCCCGGATTCAGAGTCTCGTAGAATTAACTCTGTCTACTTGCTGAGAGCATTTCCCCACATGGGACACAAAGTCTCCAAGGATAAACTTGAGCACTTTACTTAGGCTATGACGGTACATAAATGGAAAGACTGATGGCTAGATGTCCCATACATCTAGGATATTAGCTCTTATCTATAACTTATCTACTTTAGGTTGATATGTCTAAACACTGTACAGGATTAATTCAGTATTCTCCTGTTTGCAAACAACAGGTGCAGGCTGCTTTTCTTAAGGATAAACTGCAGAAACCACGACTTGCTTTTAGCCTGAAAACTTAGTTTACTGGAAATGACACCAACATAAGACTACTCTTGAACCTCCTAGAACCTGATAAACACAAACACTGCAGGAAATCTTCAAGGGATAGAATCTTGTCATTTTCCTTAGTTAAAAAAGACATTACTGACCTCATCAAAATTAAAAATGTTTGCTCTGTGAAAGACTCTATGAAAAGCATGAAATGACAAACTACAGACTGGGTGAAAGTACCTGCAAACCACATATTCAACAAAGGAATTATCTCTAATATATGTAAAAATATTTTGACAACTCAACAGTAAAACAAACAAAAGCAATCCAATGGGCAAAAGACAAGAATAGACATTTCACTAAAAAGGAGAAACAGATGGCAAAGTAGCACATGAAAAGATGTTTAGCATCATTAACCATTAGGGGAATGCAAATTAAAACCACAATGATATGCCATTATATACCTATCAAAATGGCTAAAACAAAAAAAATATAATGGTAACCTCAAATATAGTGAGAAAAGTGGATCACTCGTACATTGCTGGTGAGAATATAAAACGGAACAGACACTCTGGAGAAGTTTTTTAGTAATAAAAAGTAATTAACTATCAGTACATACAACAGTTTGAATAAATCTGGAGGTAGTCCAATCTTAAGGACTATATATTGGAAATAGTCAATCCCAGGGGCTATATATTATATGTATAAAATGTATAGTTCCATGCTATATAATTTCACATATGTAACGTTCTTGAAATTAGAAGAATGTAGAAATGGAGGACATGTTAGTGGCTGCCAGGGGTTTTGGCCCAACAGGATGAGTGGGAGGGGGAAATAAGTGGGTATGACTATAAAAAGATAATACCAGGATCCTAGTGGTGATAAAATATTGACTGCATTCGTGTCAATATCCTGGTTCGACTTTGTATTAGAGTTTTGCAAGATGTTACCATGGGGGAAACTGAGTAAGGAGTACGTGGAATCTCTCTGTAGTGTACCTTGCAACTGCATGAGAATCAATAATTATCTCAATATAAAAAGTTATAAAACTCAATTATAAAAAGTTAAGGAATCTTCTTTCATATATTTCCTTCAAATTACTTACCTTAGTACATCTTAGAAATTGATTTATCTGACTTTTGATTTTGCCCATATTCCAATCAAGAAAGGCTCAAGCTAGCAATTTAGGAATTTTGAGATAAGATGAGCAAAGAGTTGTCTATTGAAATTCAAACTCAAGTTGCAATTTCAGCTATGCTTATGGTCTGATAATTAATGGGGGCTGTTAAGTTAAGCAATTAATTGTGTCTTAGTAGCTTATTGTTAATAATCTCTGTTCAGTTCTAGTTCCTTACCATGGGCAATGATGTTATATTTAAAAGCTTTGGCTGACCTTCCTTTTTATTTAGCAGATATAAGGTTATTAAAGTAGTTATGAAGAAATACGACACCTTTAGTTCACTTGATAATTGGTATCTTTGATTCTCTAAAGGAATAATTGTGTTGGCTGATGTTTAGACCAGTGTGGAAAGGAAGAGAAAACCAGTACCCTCTAAGGGCAATGCAGGGGGATAGAAACAAATGATCTTGTTTAGGGACATTGCCATAAGATCAGATGGCAAAGGATGAAGTGACATTTGCAGTGTGGTAGAAAGAATGTACTTAGTTCTACCACTTAAAACATAGATTTAGCTAAGTCGCAAACTAATCCATGAATTTTTTTTTGCATATACAAATGCAAAGACCAAGAATAGTTAAGATAGTCTTGAACAATACAAACATGTTAAGAGTATTTGCTGTACCAGTTAGCAAGATTTTAACCATTAAGTTACCACAGTTTAGACCACAAGGAATTTGTACGTAACTAGACAAAAAGTGAAGGCCTTTCTGTCAAGTATCTACTTCTCTTTATTTCCTTCCTTTCTCGTTGGCTACTTACTTTCTGCCTTCTTTATCTTTACCTGATGTGTAAATATTAGAAGGCCCTGGAACTCAGACTTCAGACCTCTTCTCTTTTGTTGACACTCATTTGTATGATTTCAGTGTTCTGACTTTAAATATCATCTATCTAGTTATAGGTTCTCAATTATACAACTTCAGCCTAGCCCTCCCTCAACAGCCTATACAAATCTCTACCAGGCAGCTAATAGGCATCTCAAACTTAATATGTTCAAAATCAAATTCTGATTTTCACTCTGTGTCAGACACCACCATTTGTCTACATTTGTCTACTGGTACTCATACGCCTCTTTTTTTTTTTTTTTCCCCCAACAGAAACTCCTTAGTTTTCATTGAGCAAATGACCATACAGTTAAGGATGATATTTACATTCTTTTCTTTCAATTAACTGTTCCTGTATGACAAAATTAGGACCACTAGGGTGTCAATGGAAGTGGGTTGTAGAACCTCCAGGTAACCTCCTTAAAGATAAAACTATTTGTCCTGGGATTTGTTTGCCCCGCACTATGGGCTGGGACTGAGACATGGAAGGAGCCAGCTGTCCTTATGAGCAACAAGACAAACCCCTAGAAAACTGCAGCAATAAGATCAGTAAGAATCTGGGTCCTGAAATGACTCCTGGAGTAGAACCATCTTGCCCCCTGGATGGTTTTTCCCTGAAATGTTTTGTGAGATAAAAATAAGCCTCTGATTTAGGTGTCTTTACTCTAGCACTGTAGACTTCAGTCTAATTCATACACCCTCAAAACCTTCTCCTCCCTAATTTTCCTCATCCTAGATTCTTATCACATCCCATCTACAAGTTTTCAGAACAGATATAAAGTCTGACTATTGAATGCCTACTCCCATTGTCTTAATTACCTTTGTCTCCTACCTAGATTACTACAACAGTCTCCTAACTGGTCTCTTTTTAATCCTTTTCTCATCACCAAATCTATTTTCAAACTAACAGCTAGGGTGTTCTGAAATATGTCACATCATGTTACCCTAATGCTTAATTCCCTCCAATGGCTTCTACCTTACTGTGAGTGAAAGACAGCATCCTTACAACAGCCTATGTGATATGCCCTATTTCTGTCTCTGTGTGCTCACTTTCCATCACTTTTGCTCTTACATGTACCTCTCCAGCAATTCTAGCCAAATTGCTGAGGATATTTCCAGCTCAGGAACCTCAATTTCCCTGAATTGTTTTCTCTAAGATATCCACAGGGCTCATTCCATCTCTTCCTTTAGATACTGCCACAGGCATAATTTTCTCAATGAGATCATCCCTGTAAAATAACAATTCCACACTATTTTTGGTCTCTACCTATTTTTTGTTACCCTAGTTTATTGTTCTCCATGACACTCATCACTACTTCACTTATAATTAATTTAAATTTTTATGTTTTTATGAGGACAAGTTTTATCAATTTATGAGGACAGGTTTTTATTGTTTGTTTATTTGTTTAATTCCCAGATCTCTGCTACATCTCCTGCCTGGATCACAATAGTTACTCAGTACATATTGCTTGAATGAATTGAATAAGTGATAATGAACATCTATTTGACGAGATATGAAGCAACTATGACAATTAATGTTACTAAAGAGTACTTAATTATAAAAATAATCACAAGAAAGTGCTAATTTGGAAACAAAAGAGCATTTAAGTAAGATTAGTTTGATTAAAAGTATGTATTTTATTTATATAGAAAATATTGGATTGTTGTAATAGTCACTGCTATTCAAATCTTACTGTCTTCCAGGGAATGTTTAAATGCATCATCTCATTTAATACTTGTAACACTGTCTAAATTGGATAACATTTCTTTATTTTTTATTCAGGTAACAAAACTGATGCTTCCCAATTCAGTAACTTGCCAAAGGTCACACAATTAAAATCTGCCTCACCAGTTCTGCCCTCTAAACCTCATCTCTATGCTGTTCCAGAAGGATGGACTCAATGTTAACAGTGTTTTCTTTATTTAACACATTTAAAATTTACTGCTTTTTTATTTTTGTATTTTATATTAGTGTTAAAATAGGGACAATAAATGAATATTACTATAAATGAAAAAATTAAAATTTACAGAAAAGATCAAAAATTATTTTGATTTGATAATTCACAGTAAGAGGAATAGAAGCGGTCAATAAATATATGAAAAGTTTTTACCTATTGTAGTTTTTTTTTCTGTTTTTGTTTTAATTCTAACTTTTTCTTCTTTACTTTTTTGTTCCTTTATCACTGTGGCTGTGTTTCTTGCATCTTATTGGCAATATTAAACTGTTCTCTAAAATTCTTTCTAACCATATTTGGAGCTACTTTTCAGGATATTTTTCCCTTTCTTTTGTTATATAGTCTTTCTGCATGCTGACTTCTTTTGTTTATTCAGCTCCCAGCAGAAAGAGAGAGAGAAATCTATCCAGACCCTATAGTGGCCAAAAGAAATAGTGTGGCTTGCCCTTGGCTTTTTTCTCTGTGTATTTGTGTGTTATTATAATCCTCTTTTCAGATTTGCAGCCAAAACCAGCTAGATGTATGCACATCTCTCAGCCAGTTTCCAGTTTCCAGGAAATAGCAGTCTGTTTGACTTCTAGCTAGTAGTCTCACTGACCCAAGACGGAATCTTCTCTGCTTCTCACTGTCTTATTGTCTTCCCTCTTAGCAGTTGAAGTACAATAATAAAAACAAATAACCCATCAAAACGTAGTTTAACTCCAGCAGGGCTGCCAAGACTGTCTTTGCTCTCCACCACCTACAGACCTTTAATTGTGAGGTCTCTACATTTGTCAGTTTTCCTTGTTTTCTGTTCACTTGTTTATAAAAGAGATATGGATGGGATAAAGGACATCATTTTTACCTCAACAATCAATGGCAAGATAGAGTAGAATGGTGGGGTAGTTTTATTGTTCTTGGTTACCTGGTGTATTTCACCTAGGGTTCTTACACATGCAGATTCACCAAAATTCTTGCCATGAACATTCTAATTGCTGATTTTGCTTTCTCTTTGATGAGATAACCACAGACTGAGCTATCCAACTAATTCCTTTGGCATTCAGGCTAATGATGGTCTTCTTGGACTCTGATAACAAGCTTACTTTTATTCGTACTTTTCATCTTAATTGTGAATCTTCTTTGTCTCTGTTTTCCATGTATTTCAGTTAGATTTTGAGAAATGCTGTACTGGTACCTACAAGCCAATTTAAATTGGAATTTTCTTTAAATAATTGAAACATTAGATTTGTTGTGACTTTTACTCTTTGCAAATTATATTTTAGTTAGAATTGACTTGTAAATTAACTTGTAAATGATTTCTAATTTGATGTCCATGTGTTAGGTGGTACCATTTTTCATTAAACAGCACTAAAATTTAAAGGCATTCTTTCTCTAATAAAGTTGTGTGTTCATGGAATGGTGATGTGCTTACATTTACTTAAGGAAGTACTTGTCATTGTGGAAATACCAGCTTTCAGTAGTCTTGTTCATTTTATTATCAGTGAGTATGATTATAAACTTTATTTTTCCCCTTGAATCATTAGTGTGTTACAGAGCTACAAGAGGAGAATGGCACACCGGTTCTGGGGGGGCATAAATTCGGCACCGGTTTCTATTAATTGCATGGAAACACTCTTCCTCTCTTCTTCTTTGGTTGACCCTTGATTTGGAGCCAATACAGTATAACAGAAAGAAACTGGCCGTTGGAAAAATTTAGCTCTACCGCTTCCTCAGCCTGCAATGGGCAGGCTATCTTACTTTTCTGAGATGGTTTACTCATCCGTAAAATAGGGATAATCCCTATGGCAGGGTTCTGATAAAAGGACTGATTGAGATGGCAGCAAGTAATAATATGATTTTTATTTTTGATTCCTTAAATATCTGAAATAGCATGTTGTCTTCAAAAGGAGAAAGTGATTAGAATCAGAAAAGGGCAATCATTTTTTTTCCTGTTTTTTAATCTTTTTTGGTAATTTACTTTTTTTCTAATTTTTAAAAATTTGTATATATGCATGGGGTACAAGTACAATTTTCTTACATTGATATATTGAATTGTAGTGAAGTCAGGGCCTTCAGTGCACACCTTATTGAAGTAACACACATTGTACCCACTAAACAACCTCTTGGTCATCCACCCACTGCCTACCCCCCCATCCCTCTGAGTCTCCACCATTTATCTGTTGTTCCACACTCCACCTCCGTGTGTACACATGATTTAGCTCTTACAGGTGAGAACATGTAGTATTTGCCTTTCTTTCTATATCTGAGTTATTTCACTTAAGATAATGGCCTTGAGTTCTATTCATGTTGCTGCAAAAGATTTGATTTCATTCTTTTTTATGGCTGAAAAATATTCCATTGTGTCTATATACCACAGTTTCTTTATCCAGTCCTCCACTAATGGGCACTTAGGTTGATTCCATATCTTTGCTAGTGTGAATACTGCTGCAATAAACACCAAGTGTAGGTATCTTTTTTATATATTGATTTCATTTCCTTTGGGTAGATACCAAGTAATGGGATTGCTGGATCATATGGTAGCTCTATTTTTAGTTCTTTGAGGAATCTCCTTACTGTTTTCCATAGAGGTTGCACTCATTTACATTCCACCAACAGTGAATAAGTGTTTCCTCTTCTCCTCATCCCTACCAACATCTGTTATTTTTTGTCTTTTTTTAAAAACATAGCCATTCTGATTGGTGCAAGATGGAAAGGGACAATCATTAATGTTTCTTTATTCTCCAATCTTAGTATGTTTGCTTTCCAAAGAGATTGACACAGTCAATTTTATAAATAAGGGCAAGAACTCACACATGTAAGACTTAACGGTAATAGCTGCTCTTCTGTCCTGCAGTCTTATACATGCTTGATCCTATTCTCTTTTCCTTTCCAAATATCCCTCTTAGGAACTGGCAAATATATAATTTTCTGTGAAAAGTGCTTAACACTTTACATGCCAGAAAGTTTGATGTAATTTTCTCTGAAATCCATTGTAATAACTGAAATCTCAGTGTGTGTATGTGTATAAGAATGCACTCTACTCAATAACAATTCTGGTTATTTGTCATATAAAAGCTCTTATTTAGGACTGTACAAACCAGATATAGGCCAATTCTGGCTCAGAAATCTTTCCAGCGTGAAAATCCATTGTAATTCCAACTATCTGTTACAACTGATTAAATATAGTTACATGTTTTACATTAGGAAATAGTATTATTTTTCTCTCTCCACAAATAATATTCCCACTCATGAACTGTTTTCCTAATACCTAATATGTGCCTGGGTCTGTAAGTATAGCAGGGAATATTATTTTAATGTTTAACACAAAAAGACATAATCTCTCCACTCTTGAAGCTAAAAGTTGAATGGGGAAATAGACATTACTTCAGAAATCATACATGCAAATACAAAACTATAATTTTGACAAATGCTAAAAGCAGGTTCTCAGCATATTAAATACTATAATTTGGGGATTTGACTAGTGAGAGAGGTCAGGAAAGTTTTTATGACAATGTGATTTTAACATGAGATTTGAGTGTTGTGAAGGTTTAACTAGGAGAATGGTAAGGAAAAAACAGAGATAGCAGCATGTTCAGTGGTCCTATGATGCAAGGGGCCAGAGAGGTTGAAGAACCAGAGAGGTTGCCTCTGTGTCTAGAGAGGAGAGAACGAAGAGGGTCATGGAACTAGATGAAGTAGGAAAGCTTGATGAGGTCTGTACCTTTGAGGAACTTTCAGGTTGTTTCAGTTATATATTACAGCATAACAGCCACCTCATAATTTAATGGCATAAATCAATGACCATTTTATATATGCTTATGGGTATTTTGTATCAGTAATTCAGAAAGGGCACAGTGAGGATGGCTTTCTGCAGATACACTGTGTCTGGAGCGTCAGCTGGGATGATGCGAATGGATGAAGGAGGAAACGAGTGGGCCTGGAAGTCAACTTCCAAGACAGTGTCTTCAATTCCATATCTAGCAACTGAGTTTGCATGGATGAAAATTGGTTTAGCTGTGGCTGTCAAACAAAACATCTATCTGCATGTCAGTCTTAGTGTCATCCGACTTCTTATATGGCAGCTTAGAATTCCGAAAGCAAATGTTCCACCAAGAGGGTTGCATGACCTTATATAAGCTAATCTTAGGTGTCACATAGTATCCTTCCTGCTGTGCTCTATAGTGTGAAGCAGGCTCAACCAGTTTCAAGGGGAGGGGATATAGACTCCAGCTCTTGATGGAAGACAAGGAATTTGTGGCTATGATAAAAACCACCACACCAGATATGTCTAAGAGTTGTTACTTTTATCTCAAGAACAATGGAAAGGGTTTTAAGCATGAGGTATTCATGGAGAGCTGTGTGTTTTGATAATAACAATGGTTATAGAATAAAGAATGGATTAGAGAAGAGCTGAAGTATAGGCAAGTGGACAAGGTGGATGTTTAAAAAGGCAGTTCAGGTAAAGATTGTCGCCAGCATGGACCAGAGTGGTATTCATGGAGATGAAGATGAGTGGATGACTTTTAGTAGTATTTCACAGGTTAATCAGAGAACTTGGTAATGAATTAGGTAAGAGGGAGGAGAGGAAGAAAGGTGACAAGAACTCCTAGTGTTTTGATTTGCAAAACTGGATGGAAAATAGATTGCTTTTCTAAGATTAGGAACAGAACTAGTGATAAGACAAGAGAGGATGATAATGAGTTTTATTTTGAGAATAAGGGATTTGGGATAACTACAAGACATCGAAAAGGAGATGTTAATTATATGGCTATGGAAAAGAGAAAATAATATGAAATCATCTTAATTGCATTATATCACCTGGGTTGGTTATCACTTTGGTAGAAGTATGTAATTCAGGTGGTGCTCCATGAGCTATCAAATATTTTTTGAGCATCTACTATGTGTAGCCAGTATAGTACAAGAAGGGTTACAGATACATTTTTTACCTTTTTTTTGAGACAGAGTCTTACTCTGTTGCCCAGGCTAGAGTGTCGTGGCATCAGCCTAGCTCACAGCAACCTCAAACTCCTGGGCTCAAGCAATCCTACTGCCTCAGCCTCCCGTAGTAGCTGGGGCTACAGGTTATGTGCCACCATGCCCGGTTAATTATATATATATACACACATATTTTTTTTTAGTTGTCTGGCTAATTTCTTTCTATTTTTTTAGTAGAGACGGGATCTCGCTCTTGCTCAGGCTGGTCTCGAACTCTTGAGCTCAAACGATCTGCCCGCCTCGGCCTCCCAGAGTGCTAGGATTATAGGCGTGAGCCAAAATTTCTTACCTTTAAATAAATTTATGTGTAGTTAGGGTAGCATTAAAGAGGACATGGAATATTAAGAAACAAATAATAACAATTCAGTCAACATTGTAATGTAATATTTTGTAATGGTTTGGACCTGTAAGGAGGCCTCATGTAGCCTACGTGGGGGAGAGGAAGTCAAATTCCAATTGATCATCTGAGGACATAGCTATGCTATAGTGTACATGCATAGGTGTTCAGTGGTAAACATATTATATATATATATAATAAGAATTCAGAACATCTGTTCAGAGCCAAATTATATCAAGGTGAATCCTCATGATGACTTGACATTATTTGCAATAGTGTGTTTTTGTTTAATAGTTGGTAATACCTATCTAGAGCTTTTAGGTTGTCACTCCCCTTCCACTGTCTTCAATATAACCTCAGTTTATGACACTTAGGGAATGTTAGTTTACTGCTGGGACTATTGTAGAAGAAGACTTTGACGAGGGACCCAAGCATCTCTTAAATTCTAATCCTCTCCAATCTTTGTGTGCCTTTCCTGTGAAATAACTCACATTTTGCAGAGATTCTTGGAATTGTGTAAATGACCCTGTGACAGGGGAATGATGTGTTATAAGATACAAGATGCAGATAATAAGTTCTAGTGCAATGGAGGTTATTGGGTCATTACATTGACAGTGTGTCATAAGCAGAATTTAACAAAATGAAATAGAAGACAATGGAATAGAAAATAATGAAATGGAACCAGTGGAGTATAATAGAATGTATTGAAATGTGTTGCTATTATTACTGTTCACACAAAATGTATACATGGGCAAATGGGAATATGTAAACCTTCACTTCATTAAAAGAAAAAAAAAAGCTCAACAATGCACTAGATTTGCATGTAACATTGATTTAATGTGTCACATGTGGGATTCATTTGTAGTCCAGCTAGCACCACCAGATGCATTAAACATCTTTTCTAATCACTGATATTTTTTTTTATTATTCACTGGGGGATTTCCCCCTAAATTTTATATTTAATATAAATAATCTCTAACTTTCTATTAGTGTTACATTTTAATTTTTATACATTATAAGGGGAAGTATTATTTTATATAACACATTAATATTCCTAACAAAGTGGTGCTATTTCGGAGCAGGACAGTGTACCTATTGTCCAGCTCAGTGCTTGATAAATTATGGTTGTATAATACATATTTTTATGACAATTGAATAAGTGAATTGATTCATTAATAACATACTCTGACAACAGTTATTCTGTTTGACCTTTCAGCTTCAGGGTAACAGAAAGAAACTGGTACTTAAGGGCGCTGGCATGCTCTTGTAGAAGCTCTTCCCCTCTGTGATATTAAATGGGTAAAGCCTGGCTTCCTGGCAACACATTATTCTCCTACTTCAGATTACTTGCCACAGGCTTTGGACTGTCCCTTTGAGAACATTATTCTGGTCTTCTGATGCAGCTGTGTAGAATCATGTCACCATTTTCCATGTGAATAATAATGATACCATATTAATGAATGAATCTGAAGTTATCTGGCCTGCAGTTTGCTCTCTGGTAATCAAGCTTTGTTTAGAAACCCATTTGTCTATCTGGTGGAGTCCACCTCTGTTCATCTTCAGTTATGGATCAATGAGAATCGGGGCCTTTGATAGATTGCTATACTGAACTGCCATGGCCAGTAGCATTGGTCATCAGAGCTACCTCTATGGTTAAGAGAAGTAGACAAACCTACCATACATAGTGTGATCTGTAGGCTCCCAAGAGATTCCATCTACTGTAACAGAACTCCTAGGCCTGGTATTCCATGGCACTTTCTCACCTACACAGGCTCAATAATTCTACTGAAAATCTTATCATCACTGTTACTCCCTATAGCTAAGCAACAGATTCAGGGAATTGCTCTAAAAGGTCACCTCTATAATGCATCTGCCACTACCTGAGGAAGGTCTAAACTTCATTGTCTGGTTTACCACCTTACCACCTCAAAAGACTTTCATGAAATTAACCATTTTGTTTGTCTTTTTCTTCCTTTTTTTTTGGAAATAGGGATTGGCAATGGGAGCCCTAGTAGAGAAAAACTCTTAAGCATCCTCAGAGATTATATCTTCTAAAACCAAATAGGTCACTAATGTCCCTGCCCTTCTATCTTTATTTGGAACTAAAATAGTGGAGTTTTATTTCTTTTTATAAAACTATTAAAGCTTTTTCTTAATTTTCTTTCAACTGAAGGATCAGTTGCTCAGTGAAATTTTTAAATACTTAATTATAAAGAATGCCTCTGAGACCTTAGGTCTATTTTTGCAGCCTGCATTCCCATAATATCAAAGAAATATCAAAGAAAATAAATTTATTTTGGAGGTGGGAATACAGGGAAGCTGATTTATCTAAAATATGCATCAGATAACATGTGAAAACTATACCTTTTGAGATTAGAAATAAGAATTTGTCATTTTAATTTGTATTCCTTGTGTTCTTTGGGTTAAGATTTCTCAAGAAATCAATCTGTTTTAGTGACAGAAATTTCAACTAGATCAAAATGACAAGGTTTGCAGCAGAACTATAAATCTGGCAGTACTTATGTTCAGATTCCTTCCTATAGTGGTAGTAATTTGCTTTTATGTCAGACAATCTCAAGGATATGGCCATAATGGGATTCTAGTGAGCTGTTGGGATTCTGTAGGGCAAAATGGGATATGAATTAGCTGACATTTTCTATGCTGAAGTATCATTCTTATTTGATCAAATGTTGATAGATTGGCAAGAAGTAGAAAACATCTGGGCTTTTGGAACTGGATATGTGTTACTCTGCCAGACTTATTCCTTTACTATCTCTCTGGTAATGTCTTTCTTTAAAGAGGGTTGGATTCTATTGATTAAATTATCTAGGGTGGCACTTGATTGGATCTAAGTCCTTGGGATGAGTGAATGTAGAGGGTGAATCAGTGAACCCTGAGTACCAGGACATTTTTTCTGTTTTTTGAATGCTAAAATTGTGTTTGGAAGTGATTTTTCTTTGAGTTTTAAAACTTCCTGTAAGGAAAAATCAGAGTTTTTATCAAACACACTAATACTGTGAAAGTTTGGACTCAATCAGAAAAAATAGAATGGGCTGGATCTTCTTGAAAGAATTGCATGTAATTTTTAGATATTTTAATTTCTGTGTATATTTTTAAACTAATGAATTCAACAAACAAAAAACATTTTCTAAACCTACCATGTACCTAACATGATAAAGAGTATTACAATCATAAAACTAAATAAATTTTCTTTGTACATATCCCCCTGCTAACTTTAGGTGAAGGGTACAGAGGAAAGTGAACAACTTGCCAAATCTCTCAGAGTGTGTGCAGTGTTCTGTTTTGTATTGTTGTTATTTGTGTATATTTTTATTGTTATAGAGTTATATAAAATAATTTTCTTAAACATGTTGTTTGTATCCACCATCATTCTCAGAAAAGTCTCTGCTACATTATGAAATGTCAGAACTTGGTGGGGCAAAGATTAGAACATGGTTCCTTATATTTTTAAAGGAAAGATTTTGTTATGGAGCTAGTTTCTGCAGAATATCACGGCAAGAGTAAATTTATCAACAGATAATAAGCTAGAAAGAAAGTTCAGGCAGGAGACACAAATTTTTAAAAATTGCTATAATAAAATAAATGGGAGTTCTAGTTAAATATGGCAGATTACATAAATACAATTAACTCTTCTTTCCTCTGACATTCACTAAATGACAAGAGATTTTTAAAAAGACATACATTCTCAGGAGCAAAGAAAGAGGGAAGATAACCCAGCAACACAATGTTCAAAAGTTAGAAAACAAATGCATAGTGGCAATGAGTTAGTAGACATGAGAAAACTGACTTCTATGCTTTAAGTTGATAAAACTATTATGCAATATGATATCTGTAGTGGGATTGACTCCCCCAAAGTGTCATACTTTGGAAACATCAGATACTATTGGAAAGGATAATAAAAATTGGGTTAAAAATAGGAGCATTGGCTTGAAGTCTAAGAAACAGATTCCATGTGCCTTCCTTAATTCCACATTGCTGGTATAGTCCCCCCTAGTCCCTAATTCTCTGAAAAGAATTAGTCTGGGTGATAAACTATTATAGATATTTGCATAATATACAATAAGCAAGAAACTTGAGGAAATTAGCAATAAAAATACAAAGGATCTGATAGAATTGAAAATTTAAACAATATGAGTAAATAATTCACCATAAAAAAAATACCAGAGAGATTAAAATCAATTAAAGAGATGCTCTACTTCATTGGTAATCAGAGAAATCAGAATTAAACCAACCCTGAAATACCACTTCAAATTTAGATTAGGGAAAAAAATGTATGGTCAACTGTTGGGAATTAGTAGAGAAATGGAAATTCTTTTGTAATGCTGGTAGGATTATTAATGAATGTGTTCAATTTACAAAGAAATATGCCATTTTCTGGACGATGAAGTACAGTGTTTAAAATTCTGTCCTAGATGTATAACCCAAAGGAACTCTTATATTGACACACGGTGAAATTCACAGGGGTGTTCCTCAACAATTTGTTCATTCTGGCAAAATTGAAGTCAGTCTTGGTGTCCACCATGTAGAAAATGGAATGTGCCTGTCCTTTAATATCACACAGCTGCCAGAAACAACTTTAAATAAATCTACATTAAACATTATGAAACTGAAAACATAGACAACAAATAGCACAATATGAATTACTTCAATAAAGTATGAGTGTACCTAAAATAATAGTAAATACAACGTTCCATGGATTAAAACTGCATGAATATAAACAAAGACAATGGGTCAGTATGAGGAAATTGGTGAGGTTAGAAATTGAATTACAGGTGCAGGATGAATGAGAAACATTGATAAAATAATGATAGTGGGTTAATAAATGAGGATGATGATTAGCACAATTCTCAGTTCCTGGAATTCTCTAGATAAAGAACTACAAAAAGCAAACCACAAAAGGTAATCATAAGTGAGGAAAAATGCAGGGCAGTACCTGACACACAGTTGCTCAACAATTACTTCCCAAACAACTGAATAAATAAATGAATTTGTGAATGAAAAAATCAAAAAAGAATGAAAAATATGTTTGATGTACTATAAAGGTTTTTGTAGTGGATAGAAAGGATGTACAAAAATAGAATGCAACCAAAGAACATTTTTCCCTACACAATCCAAATAGATGTGTGCTACCATGATTGATAATTGGTTTGGATTGGGGCTTTAGTTATGACTATTTATGAAACTGAGGGGAAAATGCAAAATTGATTCAGATGATGCTGATTGTGCTGAAAAAGCATGATGTTGGTTGGAATTCAATTAATTACATGCATTTCTGACCATCCTAGGGCCCCTTAGGTCTAATCATAAAAAAGGGAGACTATGATCAATTGAGAAATCTCTCTAAGGCAAACATATTTCAGTGGGAAATATATTTTCCTATCTACAGTGTTTGGTTCAGCATAATTAACATGAATAATTCAGGACAATTTCCTGATAGTTATTATATTTGAGAGCTTAGCTGGATCCTAACTGCCCTCGAAATGTAGTCAGAATGTAAATTTCTAGGGGAAGAGTGGGAAATAGGTAGTTTGATTAAAATGTAATATGTATTTAGAATTAACAATATTCAGGGTCTTCACAAAATGACCTTAACATGTTATTTTATAGAAATGCATTTGCGTAATTGTTGCAATGACATCTCCCTCTCTTTCTAAACTCTCCCCCCACATCTCCTTACATATTTAATTTCTCCTTTAATCAATAAGCTTTCATGGAAAGGAACATAGCTTATTTTATAGTTCATTTTAAGTTTAATGCCAGCTAAATGAGACAGGGTGATTTTAACCTAAGGAAAGTAGACAAAAAGATCTGCTTTTATAGAAATGAGACTGTTTGAATCAATTACTTGTACTGGATCATGTTTGTCATGTTTACACTATCCAGCAAGACATTTACCTTTGTGAACTTCTAATTTGTTTTCCTCTCGCTATCATACTTTAGAATGTGTTATAAGAGAATTTACCGTATGTGTTATATGGGATATTTTAAAATTTAAAGCTGAGTCAATTTGAAATCTTTTCAGTATTAGACAAAACATCTGAATGGAACTTCTTGACTGCTAGTAAATGAGAGCAAAAGTGCAATTAAATGCTTTCCCTGATTCAATGGACAAAAAGATTTTTTCTTTGGCATTGTATTTTTTGTGAGACAACAGTTAATTATTGCCCTGGGCTCAGAGAAACAACTGTTCTGATCTGGATTTGGAGAGTCAGAGAGAAGAGTCTGGGACTGTTTGAGGGTGGAAATTCCAGATAGCAACAGTAGAGTGCATAGAAACGAAGAGGGGTCGGAGACATGGGGTCTGGCGGTAGCGCACTGCAATCGGCCTGGCAAATGACGATGAGACTCCCAGTTTAGTCCAGCAGCTCTTAACCTTTTCAGGCTCATGTGTCTCTGGAATCTGATCAAAATTATGCCTCCCAAAATACATTTACAATTATCTCTTCTTTCTTGTTACCTGGAACTTTTCTGTTACATAGAACTCAGGAAAAAAGAAATAAAAGAAATGAAAGAATATGTAAGTCCTTAGTATCTGCTTTTCAATTTAGTCATTTTAGAACCATATAGTTCTTTTTTATTTCTTTCAAAATATTAAGGGGTACAAATGCTTTAGGTTACATGGATCACGTTTGTAATACTTGTATACTTGCTATAGGTGTGCCTGTCACCCATATAGTGTTCATAGTACCCACTAGGTAGGTTTTTTCCTCTCCCTCTTCCCTTCCTTCCCTCTGGTTGATTTCCATTGAGTTTTACTTCCCCCTGTGCGTGTGTGTGCTCATTGGATAGTTCCAATTTAATAGTGAGTACATGTGGTATTTGTTTTTCCATTCTTCAGATACTTCACTTAGGAGAATGGTCTCCAGTTCCATCCAGATTGTTGCAAAAGGTATTACTTCCATCTTTTTTATGGCTGAGTAGTACTCCATGGTATACATATATCACATTTTGTTAATCGACTCATGAATTGATGGACACTTGGGGTGATTCCACATCCTTGCAATTGTGACTTGTGCTGCAATAAACATTTGATTTCAGGTGTCTTTTTGGTAAAATGACTTCTTTTCCTTTGGGTAAATATGCAGTAGTGGGATTGCTGGATTTAATGGTAGGTCTACTTTTAGTTCTTTGAGGAATCTTCATACTATTTTTCATAGAGGTGGTACTAATTTGTAGTCCCACCAACAGTGTATAAGTGTTCTTTTCTCTCTGCATCCATGCCAGCATCTATTGCTTTTGGACTTTCTAATAAAAGCCATTCTAACTGGAGTAAGGTGATTTCTCATTGTGTTTTAATTTGCATTTCCCTGATGATTAGAGACATTGAGCACTTTTTCATGTTTATTGGCCACATGTCTTTCTTCTTTGGAGAAGCTTCTGTTCATGTCTTTTGCACACTTTTTAAAAGGGTTGTTTATTTCTTGCTGATTTGCTTGCAAATCAGTAAGAGTTCTCTGTAAATACCAGTTATTAACCCTTGATTGGATGTGTAGCTTGCAAATATCTTTCCCATTCTGTAGGTTGTCAATTGGATCTGTTGATTATTTTCTTAGACGTGCAGACCTTTTTAGTTTAACTAAATCCCATTTATTAATTTATGTTTTTGCTATGATTGATATTGATGTTTTAGTCTCAAATTCTTGGACTAGGCTGATATCTAGAAGAGTTTTTTGTACATTTTACTCTAGAATTCTTGTGGTTTCATGCTTTTTTTTTTCTTACCATCACTGAAACGCAACCTTTATTCAATTTTTTACTTGCAAACAGAGTTATAGAATTTTCTGAGGGAGTCACATTTTCAGATGGTCTGTGTCGTTATAACGCTGTTTTCCAATTTGCAGTCTGTAAACTATAATCTCCATAATCCTCACTGCCAGTCCATTTTATGAATGACTGGCATTTTCAACACTCAAGCGCCAGAATGTGATTAGAGAAGAAGGTATTTGAGAAAAGGAACCACTCCTGTTTCAGGGAAAATTCTCAGGTTTTGGAAGGCCATGCTCTTCTTACATCTGCGTTCAGTCCACACGCCTGAAGTTTTTGCACAATGATGCTATTTGGTGTGGGTTAAGGAAAACCTCCCTTCATCAAATTTCTTTCCTAAGAGATTCAATAGACAAACACTCAGAAAGACATAACTTGGCTCTCAGGAACTAACACCCTGCTGTGGCTGGATTTAATTAGCTTGCTTTTAGATCTAAGTCTTCTATCAATCTTGAATTAATTTTTGTGACTGGTGAGAGGGTACGGGTCCTGTTTCATTTTTCTTCAAGTTGTTATCCAATTTTTCCAGTACCATTTAATGAATGGTCTTATTTTCTCCAGTGTATGTTGTCTGCTTTGTCAAAGATCAGTTGGTTGTAGGTAGATGGTTTCATATCTGGATTATCTGTTCTGTTCCACTGGTCTATGTCTCTATTTTTGCACCAATATCATGCTCTTTTGATTACTGTAGCCTTGTAGTATAATTTGAAGTCTGGTAACATGAAGCCTCCAGATTTGTGCTTTTTTGCTTAAGATTAGTTTGGTTATTTAGGCTCTTTTCTGGTTTCAAAAGAAACATAGAATTATTTTGTTTAGATCTGGGAAGCATGACTTTGGGAATTTTATGGGAATTACATTGAATTTAAATGACTTTGAATAGTATGGATATTTTAACAATGTTGATTCTACCTATCCATGAGCATGATATGCTTTTCCATTTGTTTGTATTCTTGCAATTTCTTTCCTCAGAGTTTCATAGTTCTCCTTGAAGAGATCTTTCATCTCTTTGGCTAAGTATATTCCTTTTTTTTTTTTCTTTGTAGCTATTGTAAGTGGTATTGAGTCTTTGATTTGACTCCCAGCTTCACTGTTATTAGTATATAGAAATGCTGCTGATTTATGTACATTCATTTTGTGTCCTGAGACTTTCCTAAATTTATTTATCTCCAGTGTATACTGCTGTTGCTTTATCAAAGACCAGCTGGCTTTATGTAGATAGTTTTATAACTGGGTTCTGTATTCTGTTCCATTGGTCTATGTCTCTATATTTTTGTCCCCAAAACAATAGATACTGGCACAGATTCAGAGAGAAAAGAATGCTTATACTCTCTTGGTGGGACTGAAAATTACTGTTATCTCTATGGAAAACAGTATGTAGATTCTTCCAAGAACTAAAAGTAGACCTACCGTTTTATCCAACGATCCCACTACTGGGTATCCACCCAAAGGAAAATAAGTCTTTTTATCAAAAGATACCTGCGCTTGAATGTTTATTGCACACAATTCACAATTGCAACGATGTGGAATTGACCCAAATGTCCATCAATTCATGAGTGGATTAACAAAATAAGGTATATGCATACCATGGAGTACTATTCAGCCATCAAAAAGAATGAATTCATGCCTTTTGCAGCAATTTGGATGGAACTGGAGATCATTATCCTAAGCGAAATATCTAAATGAAAAAACAAATACCACATGTACTTGCTATTAAATTGTAACTACCCAATAAACACACATGTGCACAGAGGGATGTAAAACTCAGTGGAAATCAAGAAGAGGGTAGGGGCAGGAGGCAATGGGCTAAAACCTACCTAATGTGTACAATGAACACTATTTGGGTGATGGGCACACTTATAGCCATGCCTCAAGCCTTACAAAAGTGATCCATGTTACCAAAAACATTTGTACCCCCTAAGTATTTTAAAATAAACATTACAAAAAGAAATTAACAATGATATAATATTATTAAATAAATTGCAAACTTTTTTCAGATTTCTTTGGTTCCATTTTAATAATGTCGATCTATTTTTTATATGTCATCTCTTCCTATACCAGTAGTACAGTGTTTTCACTGTTGTTAATTTATAAATCATATCTAATTTGGCCAAAGCCAAATGATCATCCTTTAAAAAATTTTGCTTAGTTGTTCTAGATAACTTATTTATTCTTCCAAGTGGACTTTAAATTTATGGAACAAAGTTGAAGAAAATGTAATATTGAAATTTTATTTTTCCTAAGTAAATATTAATTTGAGGAAAATCAGTATGTTTTATTTGTTCCTGGGGTGGCACTGGCCTCACAATAGAATTTGGTGCTGTTTATAGTAACTATTAATTACTAAAAACACAGTCTGTAAAACATAAATCTAAATTATTGTTCCAGCATTCTTAGCACTGCCGTTTTCAGGTTTTGCAATATTTTTTGTTTCATCCAGATGATCATATATTCATCAGTACTCTTTCTGATTGTCATATGACAGAGATCGGGTGTGTAGAAGATGAAAGGTGGTACTGTTTTCCAGGGCTATATAGAATGTAAATGCAAAAAGGTTTTTATCATAGTCATGCTTAATATATCACTATAAAAAATAAGAAAATAAGATTGTTATTAGATGTGTCTGCTAAATACCAAAGCTGCATTGACTAAAAGAACCCTGTATTTTTAAGAAATATCTGGCATTGACATAGTGATTGTGTCCAATATTGTTGTAATTTGCTGAGCTAAACTTGATTGAAGCACTTGGGCAATGAGATGTAAGCCCACCATTCTAATGTGGCAATCTTGGAAATGGTTGAGACAACAGGAAATAGTTTCTTCTTTTGGAGATAAGCTGGGAGGAAAAGTATTAGGAGGAAGCAGGCCTCAGCTCCTGAAGACAGAAACGAGAGAAGACCCCATGGTGAGGAGCCTGAAGCCTGGTCCAAGGTCAGGGCTGCTGCGTGCTCCTGCTGCTGGTTCTGAAGTTTTTTGGGGGATTTACAACAGAAACATAACTGAAGTTGGGGCATAGGAATAGGCAGCCTCTTTTTCAAAAGAATCACAAATTTTACTCCATCCTGAGCTTGTATTGAAGCCACTTCGTGCCCCTTTGTCCAATAAAATAGAGTTTCTCTAAAGACCCTCATTGACAGAATGACTAACTGGTGCCTATTCTTCTCCATTTCTCTCCTCTATCTTCCCCCTTCCCTTACCACATTGCCTTATCCCCCTAGGTAATCCAAGGGACTTTTGAATATCTCTATCTTTCTTGCTTCTGGACTTAATGGCTTCTTTGGCCTACTCTGCATTAACACTCATAACCCAAGAGCCAACTTAAATCTCACTGAACCATAACATGGAGCAGAAGTGTTTCAGTAGAATGTTTGTGGATGCAAGAAACAGAAACCCGAACATAAAATAGGGTGTTCTTAGTTCACATAAATTGATGTTGAGAGATGAGGCAAGTTTTGGTAGTTGGACTGAAGCACATCTTCAAGGACTTAGGTCTTTTAGTGTCGCTCCACTCTGCTATCTGGTTCTGTGGTTATTTCCTAAAAGTGAGAAAGAATTGCCCTTGAAGATGAGAACCAATGTCTCCTCTTAAGTCAATGGCCAGAATTTTGTCAGTGCTCATTTTTGAACAAAGATTAATGCTTGGCAAGAAAGATGAGACTGTCTTTGCATCAGGATTGCTTAACTTTGGCACTATTGACATTCGGGGACAGATAATTCTTTTTTATGGAGAGCTGCTTTGCACATTGTCAGAGGTCTAGCACCATCCTCAGATGCTACCCACTGAATGCCAGTACCCCCTCCACTCCCACTATATGACAAGCCATAATGTCGGTAGGCGTTGCCAAATGTCCCTTGGTGCAAAATTGTTCCCAGTTAAGAATTACAACTTTAGACCTGAAGGTAAAGGTGAGCTGAGCTTCCATTGTGGTGCCAGCTACTTAAGAGAAAGGTGATTACTCTATCCAAGGAAAGCTTCTTTTAAGAATGAAATAGAAGAGGATGGTGATGTTTCAGTAATCTGCTGTGTAAACTGCATTTTTAAATCAAGTCTTTCCTTAATATTGCTGATGATCAATCTAAGATAATCTTGACACTGTCCATGTAGGTTTCTATCCATTCTGACTGGCTAGGAAAGGGAAATTTCTATATTGTAAAGGGCCTAGATGGAAAGAAGGAAGCTTCACTCTTGTGAAAAATCTCATTTTTGCCATTTGCCATGGCTGTTCAATGGTACTACATCTGTATAGCTTCTGCTGCCTGGACAAAAGAAACAGTACTCAATTAACTGTATCGGCACATCACTGTTAGCAAGTGAGATTCATCAGTAGTTGCAGGACTTTCAGAACATTTGGTGTGAGTTGTGGAACATTAGGATAAACTCTGCACCCTTTGAACAAATGGGATAACTGGGTGGCACTGGAACTCACTTGTCCTTGTGTTTATCTGTTGAAATACCCCAAAGCAGGAACTATCTTACAGCCATTCTGAATCTTTGGTTGCATCTCTCATGTAGGTATAAAGACATCCTCTACTCCTTAGGGACCCATAAATGATACAGAAGATGTCATCTAAATTATTTTACCATGAAAACGACAAATAAACAGTAAAAGTTAATTATTTTGGAGTTTATAGAAACATAACTCGGGATAAACCTAAGTCACAGCATGCGGGAGTATCATTACATGCTAGCATTAATCTCTTTCTTTTTTGAGCCTTTCCCAGGCACTGGCCTGTATGCCTGGGGCACAGATTTCTGTTTTAATGCTGGTAGATGCTGGAATCAAGCAGCTTTTCTCTGGACTTATTATCACTTGTATAACACAGTGATGATCCTGTTATTTTAAACCAAGCAACAGTCTCAGATAAAGGAGGTTTTTGAAATGGCTTAGATTTTTAGCAGTCCATAATACAGTTCCAAATTTGTGCATTCATTCATTCATTCACTCATTGCCCATTTATTTATCAGACATTTTGTAAGTTCCTAAGGGCACATTGATGCATTTATTATTAAAGCATAATCTCAGCCATCAAGGAAATCAGGACCTAATAGGGAGGAAAAATGTGTAGGCAGATGATTAAAATATGCTCTAAAAAGTGTCATAAGGGAAATGAACCAAATGTTGTCAAAGGACATAGGCACTTCTAAAAGCAATCCATGGTACCATTCCTAGCAGGAAGCAGGCCACATTCAAAGAATTAACTGAACAGATCTTAGAAAGGGAATATTTATAGAAACACAGGCTGGATTTGGGGAAACGGAATAGAGTGGTGAGGTATCTACTCACTAACAACAGTGGAAGTCCTAAGGGCCTGGATGGGGCAAGAGGAGAACAATGTTACTGAAACTCACAAACACTGCAAACATGGGAAAGGGACTTCCCATAGCTCCTGAAGCCTTGGGCAGAAGAAAAAGAGGAACATAGCACTGTAAAAACTGTCGTCTTAGGTGAGGTGGTGGTGTGCAGAATAAACACCCTGACGTTTCTCATTTCATGCCTTCTGATTTTGTGTTGCTCCTTCTCATTGCTGTATCCAACTAGAAAATGGGGCAGGGTGATGTGTTCTATAGAAGCAGCCACTTGGCAAACAGGTAAGGACACAAAGGGCAAGAATGGGAAGTCTCTTGAGTAGCAGTAGGGCGGGATATATAGAAAAGGTGCTGTTTCTTGGGCCCCGGCAGCTGAAGCCTGGTTGGAAGATCTTTGGTCTCTCATCTCCGTTCATTTAGTAGAGATGAACAGACACTTATAGGCTGAAGAAAATGTGGTTTCTTCCTTCAACTTTTCCCCTTGTTACATAAGGAATTTCTGCAGAAGACTGTGTGTGTGCACATGTATGTGCATGTGTGTGTTTTTATGTGTGCATTTTGCTTTCTCATTTGCATGAAAATTTTTCAGAACACTTCTAAGATGATCAGAAAAAAATGTTTTCTAAAAAGATTTCTGATATTATTTCATAGGAACAACTACTATGAATATATATATATATATATATATATATATATATTTGAAGTAACTGACCAGAAAGGAAATTTGGGGCATTAGGACAATAAATAGCTCGTTGCAGGAGTTTTCATAGCAGGGATTTTAGACAAGTTCATAACCATACAAAAATTCAAAGTATTGCAGCTCTGTAGACCTTGAGGTGCCTAGAGAACTCGTAACAGATTAGTAAGTCTAATATCAAAGCAGATATCAGTTTTATTTCCCCTGCATCACATTTCGAGTTGATCAGAGATGCCCATATATTTCAGGCCCTCATTAAAACTAAGGTGGTTTAGCATGCTTTGTGATATGCAATTATGTCCCTGCTCCCATTTCATCTGGGCTCCAGACAACAGAGGATTTTTAAAGATGCTTAGAATAATTGGCCAAATACTTATGCATTTCCAAAAGTGTTTATAATTGGGTTGGCTTTTTTACCTCCAAGCTTAGTTGAAAAAATGACAAAAGATGGGCTGTTTGTGTATCATTAATCTGTACCCTTGTTAAGTAAAATAAGAGCGTTAGTCAAAAGGAAGAGATTGGGCTAATGATGGTTTCTGGCTGTTTGATTGTTTATCACTCCTTTTGTCATTTTTCACCTCAGCATCCCCTTGATTGAGCCAATTGTGAATATAGGCCATCAATAAAACTCCAGGTGCCATGATTTGGCACTTCTCTTGCATATATTATGTGAAATGGGGGAAATGACACTGTAGCTTAGTTCATCAATATAAAGTTTAGAAAACTAAAAAAAATAAACACAACAAAACCTTTGAAGATTTTCAAGCCAACATAATGCAGTTTTATTTTGTGGGTGTGTATTTGCGTAGAATTATGAATTGAACACTATTTTGGCAGAACAAATATGAAATATGAATCCAGAGGAGATATATATTAGTCATATGCCAGTGTTATATATCCTAAGATATATTCCATCAGCATCCATTTCATGTGCACATGGGTGCTTTTAGCAGTTGACAAGTTTTGAACAGTTTTGATAGATTTTATTCTTTTTTATATACAACAAGAAAGAAAAAAAAATTATTGACAAAATGATTTGTTTGGTTTCCGAAGATATCACTCAGTCACTAAGCACTTGCTATGGAGGTTGTCCACTAGCTTATGTGCAATACAAAATAATTTTTGGACCTAGTTCCTCTCCACATAAAAATATAACAGATTATAGAGAAAATTGAAACCACTAGACTTACGCAAACCTCAATTATAAAATATTCTAAATTATTAAATATTTTGAAAATGAACTTCTTAACTTCAAGTATAATACATTTTGTAAAGTTAGTTAAAAATGGGTGCTAATAGATAAAAGTTAATCTAATGGAAAGAAAATCAGCAGGCTTACATAGTTTGTGGTAAACAAACACTACTTAGCCTGTAGTGATTAAATTTTGAAGCTCAGCAATTGAAACAAGTTATGGGGATGTCGGGGGTGCATTCTTGGTTTTATGACCCATAAGTTTTAAATAATTGCCAACTTTTTTAAAAGATAGAAGCAATTTATTTATTTATTAATTTCAAAAGAATATTCTTATTACATATTAATGGCAAAGTTTTTTTTCTTTTTTATTTAGCATATTACCAACTTTTCAATTAGAGTCCCTTCATCTATAAATAAACTCCTTACATTTAGGAAGGAAGAAAATGTTTTGACCTCTTAAGTCTGCTAAAGACATACAGGCTGTAATTTAGCTATGGCACAGTCTGGAGTACAGAATTTGGAGTCAGGGAGGTTGAGTGTTGGGAGTGTTTGCTAAATCTGGACATGCCACATTCCCGCTGGAACTTCTGTGCTCCTTGTCATTCCTTAATCTGCATAGGAGAGTTCAGTTTGAGAAATGGTGTTACTGGTATGGATTATAGTTTTTAAAAAATTTTAAATTTTTATTTACTTATTTTAAAAATTTTTATTGGAGAAGGGGTCTCATGTGTTGCTCAGGGTATATTAAAACTCCTGGGCTTAAACTATCATTTCACTTCAGCATCCCGAGTAGCTGTGACTACAGGAACTCACCACTGCACCTGGCTTAAATTTTTATTGATATATCTTAGTTGTACATATTTGTGGGATACATGTGATATTTGAATACATATGTACAATACGTAATAATCAAATCAGGGTAATTGGTGTGGATTATGTGCACCTGGCCCCGTTAAACTGAAGAGCCCACTGGAGACCTGCTCATGAGTAGTGATGCTGTCACCATGGCTGTAGGAACAACAAAGATAATAAAGAGACACTGAGTAAGCAGATGTTGCTACACTGTCCTTGCTATGTGACTTGAAATCAGGGAAGAAAACATCAGAATAGCAGTGTCCGCTGGGCAGCTGGGTATAAATCTTGCTGGCTGTGCCTAAGGATCATCGGCCAGAGCCTCCTTTGCTGCGGCAATTGTGGCAGAGCAGGACTGAGCAACCCACATCCCAGTCAGCTCTGCGTTAAGAAGTTTAGTGGGCTACCGTCTAGATTCATTCTTCCAGTTTCTTTCTGGTCTCCAAATATAGATTTGTAAAGATCTGTAAAGACTGTGTAAGACTCTTTCATGTGCCTTCCCTTCTCTCCCTCCCTCCCACCCCACTGCCTCCCTCCTTTCTTCCCTTGCTTGCTTCCTTTCCTCCTTCTTCCCTTTGTTCTCTCCTTTTCCTTCCTTCTTCCCTTTTTCTTCTTCCCTTCCTTCATTCTTCCTCCATTCATATGATTGAATTACTACTATATATTAGACATTGTTAAAGCACTAAGAAGACAGAAGTGAATAAAATAAACACTCCTGCCTGCCCTCTTGCAGCTTGTGAGGGGATAAAAAAACACTTAACAAACAGAATAATATTAGGTAGTGATATATACTAAGGAGATAAATAAAGTGAGCGAGAAAACAGAATGTGTTATTTTAGATAGGACAGTTGTATTAGTTTCCTAGGGCTCTTGTAACAAATTATCGCAAACTTGGTGGCTTAAGTCAACATAGCTTTATTCTGTCATAGTTCTGGAGGCCAGAAATTCTAAATCAAGGTGACAGCAGGGCTCTGCTCCCTCTAAAGTTTCTAGAGGAGAATCTGTCCTTGTCTCTTCTGGCTTCTGGTGGCCTCATGTGTCCTTTGGCTTGTGGTTACATAGGTCCAATCTATGTCTCTATCATCACATGGCTTTGGCCACTTCCTTCTGTTTCTGCTTTTTTGTCTCTCCTAACAACACTTGTCAATGAATTTTGAGCTGACTGGCAATCCAGAATTGTCTCATCTCAAAATAATTACACTTGCAAAGATTCTTTTTTGCAAATAAGATCATGTTCACAGTTTTAAGTGAGTAGGATATAGATATATTTGTTGGGGGACCAACATTCAATTCATTACAGGGGTCAAGAAAGGCCTGTCTGGTAAGTTGGTTAAGAAAGGGCTTTTGGGTGTGATAATATTTGAACTAAAACCAGGATAAAGTGAGGAAATGAGCCCATATTATAACAGGAACCATTATATAACAGGAAACATGTGGATCCCATTTTTATTCAAAAGGTATTGATATCTTCATAAATGTTTGAAAACATCTGAGTCATACTCTGAAGGAAATTCTGTACCCATACCCACCTTTTCACTCTCACTTTGTAAACATAAAATGCTAGTTTTCAACATTCATTGACAATTATTTTTTATGCTAGTCCTTAGAATTTCTCTTGGATTGCCACCAGTGTATTAAATAATAAGCACAATAATATATCAGGGACCTGTCTGAGGAGGTAACAGTTCCAGTAGTAGAGGCCAGGGGCAAATGAAAGTGCTAGAAGCTTCTTAAATTTTAATCACAGATTCTCGTTGTGGTTTTTGCAGTGGGCATGCACAATTATACCACAGCAGGACCTACCCTACGCCATCCCCAATCACATTATTAAAATGTACTTTGTGGATATATATTTAACATTTTTATTCTTCATAAAATGCATATACTTCTGGAAAATCCATAAGTGATATAAATGTAATGTGGAAGTATCAAAATGAAAAAAAAAATAATATGAGGAAGGGTGGAAAAACTCATGGGGTTGCAAGTGAGGGAGATAATGATAATGCAAGTGAGGTAGCAAAGAGAAGTATTCATTTAAAAAAAAAATTATTGTGGTCAGCTAAGAACTGACCACAATGACCACAGTAGATTTTAAATGCTGATGGAAACTGTCTTGCTGAGTGCAGAAAAAAAAAAAACATATTTTTTTCTATAGAAAGATTTTCTCATTTCCACTTTTTAACAATAATTCTTCATGCTGGAACCAGAACAATTTCATTAAATGGCAGAAATTGGCATGAGGCAGATCTGTTTTTAATTCTTTAAAAATGTGTTTTAGTCACTGAAATAACATTTCACCTGTGACCCAGTTGTAAGGTATCTGTGTGAGGAGGTTGGTTAACTCTGTCCTTCTGTCTTCACAGTTTCTGCAAGTCAGTATCTCATTCAATTAGTGCTACAGGTGGCCCATGGCAACGACCAGCATTCCCACAGTGAATAGGAGTACAGGGGTTTTTTCTCCTTAATTGTAGTATCCTGGTTACCAGAAAACACAGAGGGTTAGAGCTAGAAGGCACCTCTAAAATGTGTGCTGAAGGAAAACAAGCTTTGTATTTAGAAGTCAGAAAACCAGATTCCTAAATATGTTTCTGAAATTCAGTTTCCTTATCTGAAACTTAGCTAAATATCAGTAACTGTCTTGACAAGATGTGTATATTTTTTCTTTTATTATCATCAGGATTAAGGATAGCTAAAGACCATCTCTATGAATTTTAGCTCTGAGAACCCACAAATGTTGAAAGAAGGCCTCCTAGCCCTTTCCTTTCTCTTTCATCTTTTTTTTTTCCCCAAAGACTCCTGGATGCCACGTTCACTTTTTGTGATCGTTTTGATCTTTTCCAATTAGATTACTGCTCTTAATGTTGATTAGACACGGTGGTTGCCAAGGCTGACTAGGTGGGCCGTAGATATAATGGATACCAACAAGGATTGATTTCTAAAGGCTTTAAATGCAATTTGTTAGGCTGCCATAGTTTCCTGTGAGCAGAATACAGAGGGGCCAGACACCTGGGAAGTCTATTATAAAGAGTCAAACGTACACTCACTGGGAAATCACTGTAGCCATTAAATTGAAAGGAACAGATGAAAGACAGGATCTATGAGACTGTTGTAAGGCAAAGTTGGGCAAGCAAGGCAGAAATAAACAAAGAACATTGCCTGAAACAAAATCATCTTCAATGTCCCATTCCGCTCTTACATTTTCTGCTTATCACCTTGCACTTACCTTTACAGGAGTCATTGTTTTCAAATTCTTTTCTCTATCAAATTGTAGGTAGGGACCACATGCATTGGTCATAATTTAATCTCTAGAAACTAGAAGAATTCTGGTGCTTAACAGTTATTCTATGAATACTTGTTGGATGAATGAAGAAAAATAAAAATGTGGCTACAAAGGATATGAATAATGTAATTACTAATGTCAAGTAAATAGGTTCAATTAAAATATTACCGAAAGAAAATATGCTCCCCTCCCAGTAATTGTAATACTCTTTTAAGCTGATCAAAGTAAAGCCACAAAGAAAACCTCAACAGAAGCTGAAAAGCAGGAGTTACACAGTCCATATTTCTCTAGCATATCATAACATAAAGTTGTGACACTGCTTTCTTGGAATTTCTTCAATAAAACAGGAAGACTTAAGTAATATGATTATACTTAGATATCTTTCAATTTCCATAAAGAAAACATCAGTAAATTCCTCTCTATGGGAAACTATTATTCATTCTCTGACCCACAGAGTAATACAACTAAGAAATATGTTGGTTAAAAAATGAGAATGAGAACATGAAAATGTTGAAAAAAAAATAGACATGGTAAAACAGTAAAGCTTCTGGAAAATAACTTTTGCAGACTGTCTTCATGATCCGAGGTGGTGGCAATTTTTTAAATAGGACACAAAAAAGAACATTAACTATAAATGGAAAGATAGATTATATTAAAATTAAGAACTTTTCTTCATCACGAAAACATGATTAGGAGAGAGAAAGAACAAGCCACGGAGAGGGAGAAGGTATTTTTAACATATATAATTGACAAATGCTTATACCCAGAATATACTGAAGATTTCTACATATAAATTTGAAAATGACTAAGCATCTTACAAAAGAGAATATTCAGTAGTTAATACATATATGAAAAGGTACTTGGTCTCAAGGAAAATGCAAATAATACCACAATGAGATACCCTGTATGCCCTCCCAAAATGGTTTAAATTAAGAAGACTGATAATGCCAAGTTTTAATAAGGATGTGGAACAATTGGAGCTCTCATACAATTGTTAAAATGAATCAGCACTGTCTACTAGAATTCAACATCACATGACTTCTGTCCCAGCAATTTCATCGGTATATAAATACCCAGCAGAACTACAGCAAATGTGTAAAAGACATATATGTGTAAGAATATCCATAGTTGCACTAATTGTAATAAATCTAAATTGGAAACAACTCAAATATCCAAAAACAGAATATATAAAGTGTGGTATAGTCATCTAATTAAAAACTATATAGTATTTTTCAGTGGAATGGAATAATGTTAGTTGCAACAATGTCAAAAAATCTCATGAATATATCAATGAGCAAGAGATGCCACACACATGCACAAACACATTACAAATCATATAATTTCACTTAAAGAAACACAGGTATGTTCATTCTAAGTCATTGGTATGTACACAATATTTTTGCAATTCTTAATATATATTTGAAATGAAAGTTAATAAGAAGAAACATATATACTCATGCACACACACACACCATACACAGAGTATTTGGAATTCTTAGTAGAAATTGCACGTTACTCAGAAATTAGGAAGAATAAAAACAATAAATACCAAAATCTATTAGATAAAGCTAAAACTGTACTAAAAAGAAAATTGATATTCTACTAAATAAGAAAATTTAAAAATAAATGAACTTGGCATTGAATTTATACTTAATACATGAGAAATAATTAAAAATTTTAAGATAGTTGATAAATAGTCTAAAACCTGTTTCTATCGAAAGACTATTAAAATAGAAAAACTTTAGGAAAATCAGAGAAAGAGTGGGGAGAGAAGGAGAAAGAGAGAGATAAAGACAGGAAGAGAGGAGAGAGAGGAAATGAGAGATATTATTGAAATAATTTGTATTTATAGAAAATAGAAAATTAATAATTTTAGTAAAATATGAAATGTAACTAACAAAACTGAAAATATGATTATTTTAATTCATTTTTAATATTGTTTCTGTTATATTGCATTAATAATATACATTTTATTTTTTCCATATGTTCTTTATAAAATTATTTTTTTTATTCAGATACCAAATAATTAATACAAACATTTGGTTATGTATTGAGAATCATATGTACTATATGATATGCCCTGTGTCTTGTGCTTGCTTGGTTTTGATTTTAGGAACACTCTGGATTTACAAAAAATAGTAGGAAATTTTTATTTGGATTAATAGAGATTTTAAAGTAAATAAAAGTTAAATAGATGTTTTAAATTAAACAACAGTCCTAAATTAAATAATAATTACTATTTTCAAAGAAATATAAAGAATATTTATTAAATACATGTTAAAATAATTCAAGAAATACATATAAGTGAAAACAGACAAAAAAAAGTCACCAACATTCTCACTGCTTGGAAGAAAAAAAGAAAACCATTTTTAACATTAGGTAAATATTGTTCTAAATATTTCTTTTTGTAGATATGAATATTCTTTAGCTATAGAGATAAAGATTGAAGAATAGAGAGAAAAATTGATAAATCTTTGTACAGACATATTTGTACCATAGTGAAACCGTAATTTCGTATATACTTTCAGGAAGAACTTTACATTTCCTGTTGGTTAATTGTAATTAGTAAAACAAACTGAAGGGAAAATCAAAAGGGATGACTGAAATATATACATACTCTCTCTCTCTATGTGTATATGTGTATACATACATATTTATATTTGCTAGAAGAGATAATGCTACTAAATATTCCTATAAAATCAAAAAAAGTAACTATTTAAAATTTTCGAATCATTTAGTTTTTAGTTGTTCTTATTCAACTTCACATTTTATAATTA
>CAUYRT010056827.1:0-30388 GCA_963574885.1 Lepilemur ruficaudatus | reverse complement strand
CTAAAATAAAAGTTTATTAAATATTAAGCCCCCTCCCCTTACACAAATCCCCCTGACCCATACTGTCCTCCAGCTCTACTCCATTCCACTTCTTTCCCTCACAGGGAACCTTCTCGAAAGAGCTGTGTGTTGCTCCCGTCTCTATACCCCTACCCCAGCCAGCTCATTCCTTAGTCCACGCCAACCAAGCTCTGTCCTTTTTTTTTTTTTTTTGAGACAGAGTCTCGCTTTTTTGCCGGGCTAGAGTGCCATGGCATCAGCCTAGCTCACAGCAACCTCAAACTCCTGGGCTCAAGCAATCCTTCTGCCTCAGCCTCCTGAGTAGCTGGGACTATAGGCATGGGCCACCATGCCCGGCTCATTTTTTCTATGTATATTTTTAGTTGTCTAATTAATTTCTTTCTATTTTTAGTTGAGACAGGGTCTCGCTCTTGCTCAGGCTGGTTTTGAAATCCTGACCTTGAGTGATCCACCGCCTCGGCCTCCCAGAGTGCTAGGATTACAGGCGTGAGCCACCCGCCCGGCCCAAGCTCTGTCTTTAACCCCAATGAAAGCTGCTCTTGTTAAGGTCGATGATGGCCTCCATGTTGGCAAATCCCAGAGTCAATTTTTTCCCCCATCTTACCTTTCAGTCCAGCATCAACCCAGTTCTCCATTCCCTCCTTCCTGTAGCACCCTCTTCTCTTGGCTTTTGGGATACTATACTCCTGGATTTTCCCCTACTCCTTGGCTATTCCTCCTCTGACTTTTACCAGAGGTCCGGGCTCTGTCTTAGGACCTTTGTTCTTTGTTGTCTATGCTTTTATCTTATAGGTATATTTCATCCCATCTCATGGATTTAAGTACAACTTACCTACCGTCAATTCCCACATTGGCACCTCCAGCCTTAACCCTATGAGGTAGGGACTCCTGTCATGCCCATGTGACAGAAGAGCAGACACAGGCTCTCAGATGTTAAGGAGCTTCCTTGAAGTTACACAGCAGGAGGCAACAGGGCTGGCATTTGAACCCAGGTCTGTCTGACTCTAGGCCTTTGCTGCAAGCTGCCAGGTGCCCTGCTTCCCCCTCCCTCCCTGCATCCCAGCCCCTGTCCCGACTGGTCCTGTGGTCTCCTGCATTTGCTGCTCATTCCCGCTTCAGGTTTTTGTCCCCCTGGTCCACTCCTGGAATGACCTATTTTCTTGCCCCCGTCTCTCTAATCGTCTTCTATCCGAGCTGCAGTGGGGGGTTTCTGTACTCCTGAGACCCAGGCTTGTCTTGCCTGGCCTACTCTGAACTCCACAGGAGCTGGATCCACCCTAAAGCAACCAAGGACTCATTTGCATCTACCATTATCATGCTTTCTGGCCCAAGTGCAGCCACACACTTGGGGATAGGCAAGCACAGTAACACTCGCTCCATCTGGGCAAATGTGGGCCGTGGGCTGCCGCCATCACACACCATCTCATACAGTGCTCTGAGTTACCCAGGGTGGCTTCTGTTTCCGCTACTAGCTGGTAAGTTTTTAGAGAGAGGGATCACGACTTCACCGAGTATCATTTGAAAAAACTGTGTGTGTGTATTAGATGGGATTAGGGGAGTTGCTTCAAAACCCCTTTCTCCTGGGACATGGGGGGCCAAGGAAGGTTCAGTCTAGGGATGAAGGAATTGATTAGACTTCACGGAGGTCACAGAGAGGCCAAGCAGTTCCCACAGGAGTTGCTGAGTTTAAAGGAACATTTGGAAGAAATGGGGGTGACTTGCGATCATGATCATTTTGGAAGAACTGAAAGTGCCCAAGGGACACAACAAGGAAGAGGCCAGGACTTGCCAGGCTGTGGTGGGAAGGGCGGTGTGGCAGGCCCGTGTGCCAGCTGAGAGAGGGAGAACTGACCTCAGGGCAGAGGACGCAGTCCCTCTCATTCGCATGGGTTCAGTCTCAGTCCCCACAGTGCTGGCCTGGGCTCTGCCTTCCGCCCTGCTCTCAGCTCACTCTGAGACTGTCCACTCTGTGTCCCTGGGTCTCAGTTTCCTCATCTCTAGAATGAGGAGGTTGAAAATACACGTGAGAGGCTTGGATGACATCATTTCTCGGCCCCTCTCAGCATCCTGAGTCAGTCTGAGATGACACATCCAGAGCTGTCTCACTGGCCCTCGGCCACCCCTGCCTTGGGAGAGGAAGAGCTAGGTTAAGCTGACCACTCTTATGTAGGCTTCCAGGTAAAAGTTCTTTTTCACAAAAAGTAAGGGATGGGCAGGGGTCCAGGAGAGGAAGGCTGTAGGTGGTTGAGTCTTGCATGTTGTAAAGGAAGTCAGTCTGCATTTCCTTGATCTCCAGATAAACCACAGTTCATCCCCATCCCCATCCCCAGGGGAAATGTACACCAGAGACCATGCTGCAGAACGGGATCAGTTTTGCCCTGCATGGGTCAGAGGGGACAGGCTTGGCCTCCCCCAGGTGGGGCCTCCTGGTGCATTCCTGGTGTCTGAGTCCCCCTCCTAGAGGGATTTCTCACCTGGAGGCTGTCAACCAAGGCAAATGCTGAGATGCCACACCACACCCGGAGTTGCTTGCCTAGAGGGAACATATCTATAGTGAGGAGGAACCCCAGTGGCTGAACGAGTGCCCATTGTGTGCAGAAGTGTGTGTGCCTGCATGGCTCCTCTGCCCTTGCACATCTGGCCATGTAGGCACAAACCTACTCTGAAGCCACCTGCATTTTGAAAATAAAATATAAAATCAGGAGCATTTAAGTCAGCCTTCACTGGATTGCTTGAGACAAAAACATGAAGCAGTGACGGCTTGTGTGGGTCCTGTGTCTTATGCTTGAGTGCTGTAGGGAGGCTGAGCCCCTCTAAGCCATCAGGAACCATGGTTTCGCTGTGCTCTCTCTTGCTTGCTGAACTTGGAAGCAAGAGGAGCTTGGAGCTGCCTTGCACCACCAGGGGCAGCAGGGCACACTCACAGCCTTCGGTAAGGGTAAGGCCAGAGGTTTTGCCCAGGGACAGCATTGTGGACCCCCATGGACCCACTGAAGTTGTTGGGGGCTGCGCTGGTGCCCTTCCAGGCCTGAATCCTGAAATTGCCAATGCTTGGAGGCAACTTTGCTCCTGAAGGATGCGCTGAGATGTGTTATTCACAGAAGACCTTCAGAAAAGAACAGGGGGCTGGGAGCCTGGCAGATCCCAGAAACCCCAATCTGAAGGTCCAGACCTCAAGTTTGGGAAGCAAAGAGTGAGCAAAAGAACGAGGATGAGGTCTAAAGGTTAAAGTAACAAAGACATGAATTTTCTATTTGAAAATGAAAACAGAGTCTTATCACAGAATCTATCTCCCAGCCAGCAGTGTAGGATATGAGAGGAGAGAAGTTGGCCAAGAACTTATTTTTCCCATCAACAAGCTATGACTTCTGTAAATCACTTAGTAAGATTCTCAGTTTCTTCTGCAAAATGGGTGCTCACAGCATGGCTTAGACAGGATCAAGTGAGCTAGCAAGGTAAGGCGTGAAACCACACTACAAGGACCAAAGTGCTCGGTACTGTGCCCGCTGCTGGAACGGCTGGTTCTAGGACTAACAAGGTGAGCAGAGGGCAGCAGGGTCTGCAGGTCACAATTTGGCAAAATGAATTTAGGGAACACATTGTCAGCATGTCTAATTCTGGGCTTTCACTGTGCCCTCTCTGGCCGAGGTTATCTTTGCTCTTCCCATCCACATTCTACCTGGGAAGGCCTCATTCCACCCCAGCCACCTCCAAGTTGAGGGCCTTTCTGACCGCTAGAGCCCAGGCTGTCCCCTTCCCTTTGGAACCTCCATCCCAAAGTGCAGTGTGTGACACACATGGACCAGCATGGCGCTCGAACTGCTTCGTGCCATTTTCTGAAAGCAAGGGACCATGACTTCTTTGCTTGGGTTCCTTACAGGATACAAAAAAGTGGCCCTGAGGCAGATGGAGAAATATCTGCAGAAATATGGAAAATACAATATGGCTTCTCAGTCTTAGATAACTGCCAAGTATTAACGATAGCCTGTGCTCCCTTCCCCAGCTTCCTGGATGCGCAACTCGGTTGGCTCATACGTAAAGGTCAGTGCCAATGTTCATTTTCTAGAAACTATTTAATATATACTTGACATCGGGGTAGCCCATGACAAATCCACAGGAAATAAGAGCCACCAGCAGTGGTAGGATCAGAATACTTTAATAAGATATCAGTGTCAAAATACATTTCCTTATAAAGTTAAGCTCCCATATAGTTATAATGTTGTCAGTAGGAATTCGACAATATAATAATGTTCATGAAAACGTTACATTGACAGGTAAGGTTAATATGAAGCCTGGAATATTTTTCAGAGTGTTTTAGTAAAACTGCAAGGGTAAAATGCCCTTAACGCCTGGGCGACACACACAGGAAATCAGATACCAGCGTTTACGTGTCAGTAACCCTTCAAGTCCCGCTGCCGTGTGCTGGGCAGCGCTGTGCCGCTAAAATACCATTGAGGCAACATTGTGACTCATTTTTCTCATATAACTTATATTGGTTTTGAAAGTTAATTTCGGTTTTTGGCAATAAGTCCATCCGGGCTTACCAAATTCTTGGCCTGATGTGCTTTGTGTGTGTTTAGAATCTTCCTTGTACCCACGACAGAGAAAAGTTCCACATGATTGGTATCTAAAAACCAAAGGGCTCGTCCCTCTTACCCAGTGAGTTACAGAGTGCTCTGGGAACACGGTTTTCAGTGCTTTCTATCCATACATATCACCTCCTGTGACCCGGAGACCTCAGCGAGGGCCGGAGGCTGGGGGTCTGCCCGCTGCTCGCCGACAGGGGGCGCTGCGCCTCGGCCCGCCGTCCTCCCTGTGCACGCCCTCATCCAGCGCCACGCTCCCAGGTCGTGAGCGAGGAGGACGTGGACCGGATTACTACACCGTTGCTGAATCCTTCGCTTGCGTTCTTGAATTCCCATCTCAACCATTTCATGGTAGTCTGGAAATACTCGAATGTGCCGCGTGAAAGACCATCAGAGTCACAGAGCTCAGTGCACTTGAAGGGCTAGCAACAGAACCTTAAGAAAAATTAAAGCGCTTCCCCTCCCTCAGCATTCTCCCCGCCCCGCGCCATCAGACCCTCCTGGCAGCGATAATAATAATAATACATACATAGCACATAGCGAACGTGAGCAGACAGTGCGCAATTATCCCATTCAGTGACTCCACCTCTCGGATCGTTTGTCACACCTATGGCGTATCGCAAAAGCAAAAAGCCACTAGAGAGACCTGGAGCAGTGTTAGTGCAGGCCCATGGGAGTCCTGTACAGTTCTGCAGTGTCGGCAACACCAAGAAAAATAAAATTAACAGCTTAAAGATCTTAAAGTGATTTTGTGAGCAAGATTCCATTTCTGTTTCTAAGCTTTTAGATATTACAAAGTACCCATATATATGATAAACACTTAACCCAGATATAAATTTTCTCCTTTTAAAAAACTCAGTTATATTTTTGAATAATAATAAATCCACCGAATGGGGGTGGGGAAAACACCAAACAGTTTAGGAAAAGCCACACTGTGCACCCTTCACAGATAACCACAGACGTTGGAGTTCACCCTTCACATTTCTTTTTGTCCAAAAATCGTATCAAAATTAGAGCAAAGAGTTGGCTTTAAAAAAAAAAAAAGTTGAAATTTACAATATGGTGATTAGTTTTACAAAAGAAAGAAGGGCTTTGAGAGGGGAGAAGCCACAGATCAAGTTTGGAAAGTGAAATCGTTTTGTTTCTCTTTGGCAACCACAATAACACAAAATCTTTTTGATTAAATGAAGCCAAAGCTTTCCCTACAGAGAACAAACATATACCAAACATGTTAGTATCAATATTTGTGTGTGTTGGGAGGTCAGAGGGTGGGGAGGAAGAGAGAGGGAAAAAAAAAACAAACCTATGGATAATATAAATTAGAAGTAATTGAAGGTTGGGAGGAAAAAAGTCTTATAAAATTTAAGAACATTTTCATTGACAGAGCAAAACGGAACAGGTAAAACAATTGTGTATTTTAAAAATACAGATAAAGTGAGCATCTCAAAAAAGGCCACTGCTTGGTGACCTGGGCAAGTCTGCCAGGTTAAGTCCATCCTGTAAAAAGTGTGCTGGCGTTAGAAATACCTAGTTGCAAACACAGACGGAGAGAGTGAAGCTGGTGGGATGGCGTCGGCAGGGGTGCTGCCGGGCGGGAGGGCCTGGCTCAGGTGGCCTGGTCCAGGGCTCTGAGGAGGTCCCCTCCTTGCAGGAGTGTGGAGCTTCCTGGCACGGGCACGTTCACCTCACAGTCATATCTGGTCAGTTCGGGCAGCAGGTAGGGCTCAAACAAGGGCCCCAGCAGCCGGCTTGCCAAGCCTGCAAGAATGGTTGGTATCGTATCATATTTTAAAAGGCCTAGAACACACATTCGGAAGAGTGTCTGTTCCATAAGAGGCTGGTGGGCATGAGAAGCGCACGTGCAAAAGGAGGCGTGTCCAGTTTTCGTGACTGGTGGGTAGGGATGGGGCAGCGCTCATTTCACTCTGTTCCCTCAGTGTCGTCTTTCCTGTGACCTGCTCCATGCTCATGGATGGACCCTGCAGAGCATGCATCTGCCTCCAGACCCATCCCCCAGGTAGGGTGCTGAGACCCAAGGGAGATAAGCTCCAGTTGCAGATAGCAGCTCAGGTGTGTGTGGGATAGGCGGGGTAAGAGGAGCCCTCCTGAAGTCTTCCTGGGCACGGAGGATAAGGCTTTCGGGAGAGCCTGTGTTGCCCACGGGCAGTGGGGAGGGAAGGCTGGGCAGAGGGGAATTCTGAACCATCTGGCACCTGCACATATATACGCATGTGCACATGCATGCACACGCACACAGAACATACACATGGCTTTCTCTGAGATTCAAGGGCCTGAAAATCCAGTTTCTGATCACCACCCAGCCCCTCCTCCTCGCCCCTGGGCCTTTCTGAGTAGGTGGACGGGAAGGACAGAGGGGAAACTCCCAGCACTCAGGAAGGGAAGGCTCAGGCAGCAGCAAATGGCTTGGAAGTGGTGCATTCAAGTCCTCCAATGTGAGGGGACTGCTTTCCATTCCTTCCTTCACCTTGAACCTCCTAGCCCAGATCCTTTCTGGGGTCTACACCTGCCTCCCCAATAGCCTCTGTGGGCAGAGGCTGGGACAGCAGTAATGGATCCATGCTCCCCATCCCTTCCTAAGTTCCCTCCTTTTATACATGGTCATAAACAACCCTAGTTGAAAAGAATATGATTTTCCCTTGATTTCAACATTCAAGGTACTTGTGGGCTTCGTAACAGGAAGAATAAGACTGGCTACCTTTTACTGAACACAAATGTAGAGCAGTCACTGAACTCAACACTTAATGTGCAAATCTCTCATCTAAACTTATATGGTCAACAGCGGAGCTGAGCCCTGGTGACGCCACAGCCTAGACTCTGAAGCACAGAACTGTGATTTGGCCCAAAGTATGTTGCTGAGGAAATTGCCATCTTTTAGGACAGGGGTCTGGTATGTTTTTACAAAACCACAAATTATGTTCTTGCTGAACAGAAACCAGGCTTGTGAAGAGATCTATGTTTTGCAAGATGCTATCAGACTAAGGCAGCCCAGGCTCGCAGGCAGGCATGCTGCAGCTGAACCTTCCAGAAAACAAATCCCGTGAGGCAGGCCTGCCAGAGCTCTCAGCCCACTCTCCCCATGGTGTGTTCTCTGGAACATCCTCAGCCCAGCTCCTGCCTGAACTCATTGAGGCCCCCGGGGTGTCAAAGGGGCTTTAGGCAGCAGGCAGACCTGAAGAACTGAGTACAGGACTCTGGTTCTGGGGCTCTCAGAGTGGAGAGAGCCCTGGAGGTCACCTGACCATGTGAGGGCTCCTTCTAAGGCACTGAGGACATATTGCCTTCCAGCCTCTGCTGCACTACTTCCAGGGAAGGAGAGCTCGCTCCTCTCGGGTTAGCTGCATTTTCATGCAGCAAGCTTGTCCCCGCAGGGAGCCGAGATCTGCCACCTTGTGCAGTCTGCACCTGGCCCTCACCCCCACCGCTTCCCAACAGTTCCTGGCCCCCCCTTCTTTCTTCTCCAAGCACTCCTGTCAGCCAGTAACCTTCAGTTTGAAGAAGAGACAATGTCCTAGCAGTAGCCAAACCAGGGTCCGGCCTTCTTGTCTGCCTTCTCTCCTTTGGTTTCTCTAGCCTGAGTTTGAATTAGTTTTTTGCTGCTTTGTCATGTCTTAGACCCACTTCCCGGGAGGCCTGTCACCTGTGTGTCAGAAGGAACTTGTGAAGAGGTGCCCTAAATCTGAGGGGCCCTGAACCCTGGGAATCTGGCAGCTCTTTTGGTAAGTCATTGCCAACACCTCCTGTACATTCTGGAAGAAAGGTGAGGCGGGCTTGGCCCTAGGGGACCCAGCACCATGGCAGGCCAAGGAATCCTGCTAATGGCACTCAGCATGGCACCTGGGGACGGGCACTCAGCAAAGGCCATTGTCTTAACTATCTGCTGCTTCTCCCAATGCTGAACTCTTGTTCTGGGAGGGCGTAAGCCTCTCGTTCCCCTGCCCCCTCAGGCCTCTCACACACAGCAGACCCCAGGATAGGGGTGCCAGTGCCTGGGTGCACCCACCTGACACCTTGCGAGCTGGGGGCAGGCCATAGTCCTGGTACTGGGTGGCATAGCACGGCAGGGGGAACCCACTCTTGGCGTTCTCCCCAGGACTCATGGTAGATGGTGGCTGTGGCGGCGGCAGGTGTCTCAGGGGCTGGTCCAGGCCCCGCATGGGGTTTTGGGGGAACTCATCTGAAAGACCAAAGCCAGAGAGTGAGGGTAGCACTGGCTCAAAGAGGACGGGAGGGGCTGCAAAGCCCCTAGCATCCCTTTTCCTTCGCAAAGGTGCTCAGAGCCACCTTGACTATGGCTGGCCCCAGGGCCTTGGAGCCCGGAGATTTCTGACGGCCTCATCCAAGCCAGAGCGGAATGGGGGAGTGGGGTGTGTGGAAGACAGGGCAGAGGACAGTGTCCATTCTGACGAGGCCCAGAGAGGCAGGTGAGTGAGCAGGGGAACCATGATGAGCCCCTGAGCCGAGGCCCTTCCAGCAGAACCCCCAGAGGCCCCAGCCTGCTGCTCACCAGTGGGGACAGTCGCGTTCAGTGGCTTGTCGGGCATCAAAGGGCAGCTCCCACCCCTGAGGTTCTTCATCCGTTTCCACATCAAATGTGAAGTGCTGCTGCCCGGTGGATCCCCCTGGGTGTGGGAAGGGCAGATGTAGAGGGCAGAGGGCCAGGGAACCAGTCCCCAGGCTGAGTCAGGGTGGGCGGGTGCGGAGCAGCTCCACACCCCACCCCTCCCCACGGCCCTCACAGCCAGCCTCCCGCCCCACCTGCCCTTGTGGCCAGTCAGGGGATGGCTCACCCCACTCATGTCCTGGAAGGCTTGCTCCTCATACTCCAGCTGTCGCTTCAGCTTCAGCTTGCTGGAGAGGGCTACCATGGCCGGGCTCATCACATCGGGGCCCCGAGACCCATAGCCCTTTGCAGACCTGCCAAGCCCAAGAGAGCGGGCCGTGAGGGAGTCTGGAGCCCTGTGCCGCCTCGGCCTGCGCCTGGTCTCGAGGCCTTTCTGGACCCAATATTCATGACTGTGGTGACTTGAAGACCCCGAGGGCAGAGTTTGTGGGCTGAGCACCTCCTTGCACACCTCAGCTGTGCCCAGGCAGTCCTGGCCTCGTGTGTGATGCCCAGCTGAGTAACATTCATTCTGAGGAGGGTTTTTCCTGCCCCTGTCTCTCCCTTGCCATGCCCAAACTACTCCCCTCCCTTTTGCTCCCACTGAAGACCAGTCCGGTACTCTGTGAAGGGCAGGTACCCCAGCCAAGCATCCCCAGTGGACCCTGGGAGCTACAAGTCATGGACCAACCACAGTGGCTCAGCCCAGCGAGCTCTCAGCTGGGTGAAATGGGGCACGTGGGGGATATCTGAAGGAACGGAGGGAAGGAGAAGGCAATGCTGGCACCTGGGCCCAGCCCAGAAAGGCTGCTGTGGTAGGGGCTCCAAGCCGTCAGAAGTTAGGGAGGAGGCATGGGCATCTTTTCACTTTTCTCAACCAGGGTTTTAGGGGAGAATTGAAAATATAGTCACTCCAATAATTTTCTATGTTCTGTGGCTCAGATGATGAGCCCTGGGTGAGAAAGGCACTCTCCGGTGGTCTGAGGAGACAGCCCTACTGTTTCAGGGCTCTCAATAAGCCCCTTCTCTCCTTCCCTGATAAGAACCTGTCCCATTCTGGACCTCACTTACCTCGAGGTGATCCCCCAAAGCCTGAGCTGTCAGAGGGCAGAGAAGGGCTAAATGGAGTGTCAGCTATCCCCCCAGCCCAGTGGTACCTCTCTTCCCTCTCCCTGCACAGCCACATCGAATGCCTCTGCCACTGACCTTGTCTTGAACATGGAGACATGGGGCGAGGAGATGGGGGGCCCCACCGGCGGTGATCCCAAGGACTCCGTGTGCTGATCCCCAACAGGCCACTTCATGGGCCCGAAATGTAATGGCGGATCTGGGGGCCACTGTGTGTTGGATCTGCCCCCCATGGAAGAGAGAGGGGTGCTGGCCTGGCCACAGCACGGTGGCAGGGATGCCTTGCTTCCGGCATCAAAGAAGATAGAGGACATGGGCCGGTGCTCGGGCTCTGTCTTCTTGCTTCCCAGCTGCTGCTGATACTTGTCCAGGAGGAAGGGACTGTGAGATGTGGCAGGGGCCAGTGGCTGGAAGATGTTTGTCATGGTACTGAAGCAGTGCTGGGGGGTGGGCTGTGGGCTCTCTGGCAAGAGCTGCTCCTCAGGGCAGATGGGGCTCAGCTGGAAGTCTTCCCCATCCATGGGGATGTAGGGTGCCAGTGTCTCCAAGTCCAGCTCATTGAAGTCCGTCTGGGGGAAGCAAAGCATGGCCAAGAGGCTCAGGGGTTAGCACAGCCTCAAGAACGCTATTCCAGCTCAACCCCTCATCCTTCCCAGGCCCCTGCCAGAGCCATTTGTCCCCTCTACACCCTGAACTATGACTCTGCATGCTCCACACTGGTGCTACCTCCCCAACTGACCAGAAACTCTCCTCTCTCCGGCAGCCAGGCCAGCCCACCTCTTCCATAAAGCCACCCTGGCTGGTTCTCCCTTCCCTGTTGTCCCATGCCACTTAAGCCTGCAGGGCATTAAGGATGGCTTGTCCTCATCTCCCTCCTATGCCCTGGCACAGACCTAAGCAGGAAGTGCCCAGGGTGCATCTGTGCACTCTCCCTGAGTAACAGCCAGGCCCAGAGGCAGAGGGACTTTGTTTCAATCAGCAGATACTCAGCATCTTTTAGGTTTGCAGTAGCACAATGGACACTACAGGCAATATTCAAAGGAGATGCAGAAGACAGTTTCTGCCTCCAGAGACTGACGCCCTCCCTGGGGAGATACTGCTTACTAATGAATACAACTCTAGGAAGCGTTGAAGGAGCAGCAGCAGATAGCTGAGATTAAGCACTAAGTGATAAATCCCATAGGAGTTCTGAGGAGAGAGAGGGCAACAGAAAGGCTGAAATGGGAAGTTTTGCTAAAGAGCTGGAACTAGTGCCAGGTAGGGTAAAGATACAAACTGCAGAACAAGGTAGACATCTGGACAGCCAGCACAGACTAAGACAAATGGGGGATTTGTGGTCTTCCCTGAGGTTTTGTGAACATGCACCCATCCACCCACTTCCTCCCTGGATGCATAGTTTTTGCAAGAACATTAGGCCTTATGCAATAATGAATGTGTTCCTGAAAAGTTGTAGGTAAGTGAAAATTTATCAAATGTCAAACTACATTTCAAATAAAATGATTACTAAAAAAAAAAATCCCAAAATGAATGTCTTTGTGAAGAGATGAATTGTCCCCTATGTTTGCAAATGTTCTATAATTCTGGATATGCTTTTTAAATGTAGAGCCTCCTTAAAGAAATGTTAAGTGTTGTAGTTTTTTCATGTGTACTGAGAAAGTTATCCAAGTAGGAGATAAATAAATAGTTAATTAAGGAACTAGATTTGACAGAGGGCGGAGGCTAGGGGGTGACCACAGGCTCCGTTTCCTTGTATCCACACCCATTTAGGGGACCTGAACCTTTCCCCGCCAGATGGTAGGCACGCACCTGTCTGATCTTCTCTATGCCACCTACCTGGGTGCTGCACTGGTCCTTTGCTTCTGTATCCATGGCAAAGAGCTTCTCAATCACTTCAATCTTCAGGTTATCATCCAGACAGGAGTAGTAGTCTCCAGGGCTGCTGGGCTGGGGGCCAGGAAGGAGGGGGATGGAGTCAAAGATATGGCCCCAGTCTCCTCAGAAGTCCAGCACAGAAGGAGAACTACATCCTCAGACCCACAGATTCCACGCTATTCCACCAAATAAGTATTTGTAGAGGGGCCACTACTGAGCCATGTGAATTGGGTCAATGCATCAATCTCAGGCTCCTCATTATAAAATGAGGCTAGCATCACTTCACAGGTTGTCTTGAGGAACAAACAGGAAAAGGCTGTGACCGTCAGGGCTCTGTAAACTACAGCTCTACGCCCTGCATGGGACAGTCACTGCACTGCACTGTGGCTGACCTTGGCGCTCAAAGCCCTTCAAGGAACTTATTTCAGTGGCGGTGGGGGATGGACACTAAAAGCAAGGAAATACCTCTAATACCTGGCAGCTAAGTGTCTTCAGCCACTCTGGGGAGCTCTGTGATAAGGAGGAGGACAGCACTTCTGTCCCAAATATTCCTTTAGCCATCTGGCAGGAGCCAGAGGAGGAGCCCACCCTCTCCGCATCCTCACCCAAGGCGGGGGGGCAGCTCACCGTGGAACAGCTGCTGTTGCTGGTGGCACTGGGGGTAGTGCTGCCCGGGGCAGCTGCCTGGGGCACGGTGAAGGCAGGCAGGCTCCCAGCCTCGCTCTGGGTGCTGTGGCTCCTCACCTCTGCCCCCCATGGCTGGCTTGGGGGCAGGATGGCCTTGCCATAGGCTGAGGATTCCTCGAAGTTCTGGCACCCTGTGGAGACAAGGGACTGGTGGTGAGCACTCACAATCCCCAGGCTCACCCCATGGCAGGGGAAGCCCAAATGTTGCACAAAACGCCCTAAAAGGGTCTGGAAGGGCTGAGAGCCCTGCTGGGGACCACGGTGACTTGCATTCCAAGGAACAGGCAGGCAGTTTAATGAAGTCGTGCATTTGAGGGCTTAATCCTGGGCCTCAATCTGTTCTCTGTCCATGTTTCTGGAATTATCCCCCTCAGCATCATTGCAATTCAGCCCCCGGCCTAAACAAGCAATCTGTCTTTTGAGACCCTGCGCTCTCTCCGTGGTAACTCCCCTCCCTCTCATCTCGGACCCTCACTGCCTATGGTTCAGAAGCAACCTCTCAGGGGGTGTCCTCTCTTAACCCCTTCTCACTCAGCACTCCATGGGGTCAGACCTGGGAGGGTCTTGCTCAGTGGCAGGTGTATATATTGCTCTTTTGTGCCCGGCAGCGCCTGGCCTCTAACAGGTGATTAGCAAGAGCTGGGGAAGGGGCAGGGTAGCTTTGGTTAAGGAAAGGCTGTAGCCAGGCAGGCCTGGTAAGGTAAGAACTCTCCCCAACTCCCCAAAAGGGCTCCATGGGCCCAGCTCAGCTAAGAAGCACCCACCAAAATCCAGAGAAATGATGGCATCTCCTGGGGTGGGGGCCAGCTGGGCCAGCTCCTCAGGCTCCTCCTTCAACTTGGTGAACAGGAAGTTACTCTTCTCCGACACGGCAACGTCACCACTGCTGTCAAAGATGCTGTTCATGGCCATCAGGTGGGGCTTGAACAGGGACTCCGTCTGGTCCATGGAGAACACCACATCGTTCTTCTCAATCTCGCTAATGGGACAAGAGAGCCGGTCAGGCCTCCCACATTTTCTAGCAAGATCCTTCTGCTCTCCCAGACACGTGGAAACCCTGATAGCTAAGCTCTCAGACAAAAAGACAGGTGGGGACCCTGTGTGCTGGCATTTTGTAAAGAACTACACAATGGAAGTGTGACTTGCGTGTGGGGGTAGTGACCATGAGAGCAGCCCCTGAACGTGTCTGTTTTGATGCTGTTGACTCTCAGACTTGAGCTGGGTGGTGTGAAGCTGAATGTTTTTGCTCCTTTCACCCTAACAATGACTTCCTCTAGCTTTCTTCCCAGATGTTACAGGGTGGAGGCGTTACATCTTTTTTCCCAGAAAGCAAGAGCAATTCTTTTCCCTTTTTCCCCATTCAGAAAATATTTAAGTGACAACTGTGTGCCATCTGCCTCCCCCTCCCCTATCAGAGGCATGGCATAAATGTCAGGAGTGGGGGGTGGGGAAGGGCAGAACAAAATCTCAAGTGTCCCACTGTTCCCAAGGCATCCAGAAGAGGTTGAGATTCAGCGCTGTGAAGAGCTTCTGGATGTGGTGCCCTGGGCCCGTCACCCGCCCTCCAGGAAGCTTGGGTGCCCATACCTGGCCGCAAGGCCCCACCTGCGCTCACCTCAGGACGTAGTTGACGCACATGACGCACTGCGGCTGCAGGTTGCGAGGGTTGTAGATGACCGTCCCCTGTGTCTCCAGCCACACGTAGCCCCCGTGCTTGGCAAGCATGCGGTATTGGCCACTCACCACCTGACCCTTGGTGCACACTGAGGAAGAAGAAAGGGAACCCAAGCTCAGGAGGTGGGGGAGTGGTGTGCACCACCGGCTTGGGAGACCCCACGGGAGGGCAGTGTGCAGGGGGGGTGGACAGGACCGGGCGCCAGGACAGCGAGGACCAGGGAAAGTGGGCGAGAGCTTGGAGATCATCCCAGCCAGCTCTCCATTTTTAATACAGGAAAAGGCGGTTGAGAGAAGTTAAGTGACTTGCCCAAGGCTGTCTGTCCAGTGAGACAGTGGCCCATCACCCATCCTTGTTGAGGTGGCTCACAGACCAGCTCAGCGGTAAGCAGAACCTGCCCTACTTTCCTCAGGGGGTTTAAGGAGAGGAAGCCCCTCCACACCAGGTAAGGAAGAGCCTCCTCTGCCAAACTCCCCAGGCCGTGGGGACTTGCAAGCTGGCTGCTTGGAGAAAGCCCGACCTGGTTGCAGACCCACCAATGCCTTGCTTGTGAATAGAAGCCTTTTTTTTTTTTTTTTTAAATTTACACACTTGATTTTTCCAGGTAATCTGTCAGGCCTGCCACCTTTTGGGCCATAGAAGGTTTGTGACCACAGCCAGGCGGAGGCAAACCACCCCACCCTTTCTCAGAGAGGTGGAAAAAGGGATGAGACTCTAGTAGCCTACACAGTTTCTTCATAAGCCGTGATAAGTCCTTTACACTCCTTCTCCCAACTGCCCAGTGAGGCCTCCAGATTGTTCTAAATGGTCGTTTAAAAGGTGTTTTTACCATCTAAAAACATTGGGGAAGGAGTTCCACACCCTAGACTGTCGTCTTCCCCCATCTGAAGTATTCTATCCACTCCCATTAAAAAGGAATCGGTAAATCCCTTCACATTAAGGTCTACTAATGTTAGAATTTCTAGCATTTTCCTGGACTGCCCATTGACTTTCATGTCTTGGGAATTCAGTCTTCAGAACTTTAGCCAAGAAGTCTCCAACTCACAGAGAATTGGGAAGAGGCACAGTGGAAGGATCAGGAAATCTTGCTAGCATGGGGACTTTGGGTAAGAAACAATTCTTAGTTTTGGTTTTTCTCCTCTGCAAAATGGGACATTGATAATAATAGTAGCAATGATAATAATTGTCATTATTAGCTACCCACGATTCCACTGCTAGTTGTACTGAGCATCAACTGTACCTGCCTGGCTTATCGGGCACACACATGCTGACTGAATGCCATGGACAAACGTTGTATAGGAAAAGCCACCTCCTTCCCAAAGCTACTAAAATGTATGGTGCCCAGGCCCTATCACTGACAGTTTGTAACACGTTTGTAGATGATGTCCTGAGTGTCCCGGTGGGAGAATATCCAGGTTCTCTGTAAATACAGAGTCTCCTCAGTTCTTCTGGTAGGCTCATGGGCCACTTCCCCATTCACCAGCCCCTCACAGCCGAGGAATGCAGCTTGGTTTGTACTAATGCTGCCTGTAATCCTGTAAGTGTGTAATCCTTCACACTTGTTTTGTTTGGCACATTTTACCCTCTTGGAAAATTTAACAAGCACTTGTAAGGTGCAGCAGTGACTGTAACTTACACCATGTAGCGCTTTGCAGCATCCAAAACTGTCTCATAAGATGAATTCATTTCTGCAAAGCCGTTAGAACAGTGTCTGGCACATAAAGCACTCCAGGAGGTCCAGTGTCGCTGTTACCTCATTTAATGAGCAACACCGTCAGGTATCTATTATCATTCCCATTTTACAGTGAAGAAATCAAGGCTGAAAATTATTCAGTGATTCTCTGAAAAGTTCCCTCAGTGGCAACAGCAGACAGGATTATAGTCCCAATTAAAGACTCTTTGTCTAGGCTTTTTTCATTTTTCATTTTTAAAAATCAACTTTACTGAAGTTTAATTTACCTTCAATCAAAAATGCACCCATTTCAAGCACACAGTTCAATGAGTTTTGACAAATGTACACACCTATGTAACTATCATCACGATGAAGGTACAGAACTTTTCCATCATCCCCAAAATTCCTCATGCCTCTTGGCAGCTAATCCTCATTCCCACCCCTGGTTCCAGGCAACCACTGGCCTGCTTTTTGTCACTATATATTGGAATTGTTTTTTCTAGATTTTCATATAAGTGGAATCAGACAGGAGTATTTAGTCTTTTTGCCTGGCTTCTTTATACTCAGCATGTTTCTGAGATTCAACACATTGTTGTAGGTATTTGTGGTTCATTCCTTTTAATTGCTGAGTAGTATTCCATTGCATGGATGTACCATAATTATTCAATTGCCTGTTGATGGGTGTTTGAACTGTTTTCAGTTTTTATTATGAACAAAGTTGCTATACACATTTGTGTATAAATCTTTGTATGGACAAGTATTTTCATGTCTTGTGGGTGCAGCTAGGAGTATAACTGCAGGGTTATATGCTAAATATAAGTTTACTTTATAAGAAGCTGCCAAATTATTTTCCAAAGTGGTTGTATCATCTTAATCAAGTCTTTTTAACAAAATGCTGTGCTGTAGAGAGGACAGATATCTTCTTTTAACATGAGGAAACAGGCCATAGGACTGTGACTTGCTTAACATCACACAGGACGAGTGACAGAGTCCAGGCTAGATAACAGGTCTTACGGTTCCTACCACAATGTTCTCTTATAATACCTTGAGCCACAACTCACTGGGAAGACTAAATTTGCTGTTGCCACCGTCCTAAGCCATTGTGGGCTCCTCGACCCAGGAAATAACTTGTGTCCACTTAGCTCTCCCTTTTATCTATGCTACTGAGGCTTCCCTGCTGCAGTAAAATGACTCTTGCACAATTTCAAGCGCCTGGAGTTAACTTATTTAGACGGTTCTTAATGCACACCCAATTCAGGCTCTTATTCTTTTTGATCAAACAGTGCAGCAAGCAAAGGTTTTAACTGCATTTCTAGCAATTGCAGGCGAGGGCCTGCTCTGTCAAGAGAATATAATTAATGCCAGCTTTCTAATCATCTGCTCATTAATGCCAGCCATGGTGAGGGGCCTGCTGCTTGGTAGATAGGCTTTTTATGGTCTTTAATCTTGTTTTCCTAAGAGCACATAATATCCTCAATACAACAAAGAGAAGCCGGCCCCCAAGCCCCGCCCTCTGAGACTAACAATGTATAAATTATTAATCCATTTGGAAATTATGGCTTTAAATGATCTAAATCTGGTTTTGGACTGAGCTTCCCCAGTCATTTCAACTGTATACTTTCACAGTCTAAGACACGTGCATGCATAAATTTGGGACCCCAGTGTGTGAACCTGGACCAACCTAAAACCTGAGCCTCCACTTATTCCACAGCATGAACGTGAGTCTGAAGTGCAACTTTATTTGCAAAAACCCAAAGATAAATGGGGGAGAGAGAAAGAGAGGCTCCTGTCATAATTGACATTAAACCAATTCCAGCCCATGTAGATTTCCCTTTGCCAGATGTGGGCTTGCTGGCTGGGCACAAGGCTCAGAGCTCAGGGCAACTTTACTCAGGGGAAGACGAGAGCCTGTAATTTCGGTTTGAGCTGTGAATTACCTTTAAGTGTATCTAATGCTTAAATACATAGATTCACAGTAAAAATCACCATAGTTCCCTTGGAGTCAGCAGAAAACCAATAAGAAAAATTTTTATCCCAGTCCTTGTTATGGATCAAAGATGTTCTAAGAAGAAGAAGAAGGGGGAAAAGCCCTTTTTATATGCCAAGTGAGAAGTCATAATTTTTGTTCCCTTTGACAGTAGCTTCTTCCGCTTTCCTATCTCAGAAGATAAAGTACAATGATGCTGTCCTCCAAGAATTCCCATAAACTTTTTATGTTTCTCCCCTGCTTTGGCTTCACCCTTGGCTTGGAAGGAAGGCTAGTCTTTTCCCCAGTTTTACATCTAAAAGCAGGAAGGCCCAGACAGCCAGGCCCTGGGGAATCAGTATGTCAGCTGGGCCAGAGCCAGGGCCCCTGCGTCCCAGTGCCTGGATTATTCTGTCAACCTGCCTTTGGGAGCAAGAACCCCTCAGGGACCAGAAAAGTATGGGGGAATCCCAAAGGGAAGGCTGGAACCAGATTCTCCAATCTCAAAGCTGGGGCAGGTTAGGTGGGGCTGGGTCACATTCATGGGTATACAAGAGTACCTTCACCTCCCTCTCCCAACCCACAGTCCCTGAATGAGGCTGAATCTAGTTTATTTGTTTTTTGTTTTGTTTGGTTTTTCCAGAGAGCACAGTGAGAAACTTCTCTGAGATATCGTAATGAGCCCTGTTGTCAGATCAAACTCATAAGCCATGGGGAAACAGTGGAACCAATCAGAAGGAGATGTCGCTCCATAAGACAGCATTAACTGTGCTCATGGACAGCTTACGGGATTGCCAATCTGTCCTAATGTTGGAATAGGTGGATGGATTTAGGAACAATGGAAAAAAATAGTTGCACATCCATTTTCTTCACTGCCAGCATGGCTGTTGGGAATCTTTTCAGACTTAATTTACCCATTTTTAATCCTTCTATAATCCCCTCGGCACCACCACTGTGGGCACTTGTTTTGAAGCATTCTTTTCCAAATATAAGTTTTGCCCATGGATTTATTATTCTTTAGTGCTTGTATTGCACGAGATACTATGCAAGATGCTGAGGTTAAAGATATGAAGATAGGAGCCACCCTGCTCCCACAGAGCCCACAGTCCTCTTTTTTCCTCAGAAATAAGATACAACAGGGCAATTCTACCAATTTCTATTGCCCCCAGTAGGCCAAGTATAGGGTTATAGGCCCAGAGTCCTTGTACACAGATGAGTTCCATGGATTCAAGGAAATTGTCCTGCATATGGGAAGCCTGAATTGGGAATATTGCCAAGTTGCCAAGTCAACACTCTACAACTGCTCTGTCTAATATGGTAGCCGCAAGCCAAGTGTGACTGTTTAAGTTAATCAAAATTAAATTTATAAAGTTCAGTTCCTCAGTTGAACTAGTCCTATTTCAAATATTGCAGAGGCCATAGGTAGATGATGTAGACATAGAATATTTCCAAAGCAGAAATTGGGCAACCTTGTTCTAGAATCCTTGCATAGCTCAAGTTTCTTTTAAGCTGCAGAGTTTCCATATGATACCACTGGGTTGTCTGGACAGCCTTTTCTTGACCCAGCGAGCAAGCTCTCAGAGACCCATGGCCTGCCTCCACACATGCAGTAAGTTGGTCCCATACTACCTTCCCCTCTTCAGCCCGATCCTTTCCCATCCTTCAAATCCAACTAAAGGGCCTTTTCCTCTCCTTTCCTTAACCGCCCCCCCCCGCCCCAGCCCTCCTCTTCTATGAACATGCATACTTGCACCTATAGTGCATACCCAAGTTGATTACATGCTGTCTAATAGTACTGACAGGGCTGTTCCACAGGGTGTACAAACCGTTGACCACACGGGGCACTCGGTGGAGGTGGTATGTGGTACAGAGATTCAGCCCACCCTTCCCTCTGCAAGCTGTGTGCCCTGGAGTGAGTCTGTCCCCCTGGAAGACGGGTCCTTTTTCTAAAGTGCATGAAGGCGTCACATAGGCAGCCTTGTTCTCCAACCATCTTGAGGGCATGAGTCTGGTCTGCCACACAGGATGGTGTCTCTATGGGGGACGTGACCTGGTCATCTTCTCACCAATCACATCCCGCTCAAGGCCAGATTCCACAGACACAAGGAAGCTGTAGGGGCACTCCTGGAACTTACAGTTCTGATGACTTTTGGTCATGTGCTCTGAGTCCAGTGCATGGTAGAATTCGTAGGCTGAGCGGCCGAGCAGCTCCTCAGGATGGTAACCAATCAGTTCCGTGATTCTGAATTTAAAAAAAAAAGGAGCATGTAGGCAAGGAAGACTACATGAACTTGGCACAGCATGTGGGCAGGGGCTCGAGGAGCTAAATCCAGAAGATAAATCAAATGTACACATTCAGATGAACACAATCCAGACTTTCTGCTTGTGCCATTTATTGGAGCAAAACAACATTGTGCTCAACTTATGATTGTGGGTTTGCCCAAACACTATCTTCCCTCCCCTTCCTGAAGTGAAGTCTGGGAGGAAGGAAAAGCACCTATTCAGAAGACTCCCTTCCTGCCACCTCTACTGCACACACAGGCCATTCTCCATGGACCACTGGAAGGACTCACACACCCTCACCCCCTAGTTTTTGCAGATGAAGGAACAGAGATCCAAGGAAGGCAGATGATTTGCTACATGTTCAGGGGCAGAGCAAGAATGAGAACTGGGGCCTCCAGTTGCTAAGTCAAGCTCATTCTAGTAGAAGGAGATATAAATGAAAAGTGAAAATTATGTGGCCCTGGATGGGAAAGCAGCATGGAGCCACCATTGTCTCTGTGTTAACCACAGCATGAGGAGCTTGGGCAAGGAGAACCCATCTGTGCTTAAACCTTCACTCCTTTGGATGCTGCCCTGCAGGTCCTGCTTGGGACCTCAGGTACCCCTGGACATCAGGTTTGCCTTCCATGGCTTCTTCTATCTGTCTCTCCCTATTTTAAGGAAAGGAGGGCAGGAGATGCTGAAAGGAAGCAATATTAAGTCATAGTCCTAGAAACATGCCCCTCACTACACTCTCTGATAAATAGGCAGTTCTGAAATGACAGGGCTTGGCTGTCCCAAATGTCCCTGTCTTCATTCTGTGAGATGTCTGGCTTTGATGGGAAGTGGGCAGGGAAAAGGCAAGTGTAGAGAACCATGAAGAATCACTTAACACTCTTAGAACCCTTTGCTCTGTGCTAAATCATTAAAATAAACAAAGCCCTGCCCAAGAACCACCAGATTGGCTGCTTTACCTAATATAATACCTAAATATTATTTCTCAAAATCTTGGTTATCTTACCAATTTTTATTAATAGGTTCACTGTCTTGTTTACTTGGCCTATCACTAGTTAGAAGTGATGCTATAGTTTCATTACTACAACTCTATTTCAGAATGCCTGGCTTCTGGGTCAGTCCTGTCATTTATCCACGCTGGGGATTAGTAACACAGAGAGGAAGGCAGACAGCAGAAGCAGTGCTTCCTTGGTTTCCCCTCTACACTCAGCATCCCCTCCAAACAGGTTAGCTCGCATACATCTGTCAGACTAAATCATCCTAAAATACCGTGTCCACCCTGCCACTCCCCTACTTAAGCATCTACTGCTTTCCCCTCATTGCCAACCACATCAAGAGTAAATGCTGCTTAACTTCCAAGTCGCCCCAGAATCTAGTCTCTGTCTTTTGAGCAATCTGCTTTTCAAATCATCTGCAGCATGTCATGCACCCTCTGCCCTGGCAGACCCCTCTCCTTGCAGTTCCCCACACCTGGCAAACCCGTTTTTGCTGCAGAACCTTTATGCCTTCTCTCCTCCTTTCCTCCCCAAGCCTTGACTCTTGCAGGGCCAGCTCAAGGCCTTACCCTCTCCACAGAGACCTCTCCAGTTCCTCCAGCCCTCACTGATGTCTCTCATGAAGTCCTAAGGGATGTGCACAATGTCACAGAGAAATACATTTGTCTCTTCACATTAGGCTGTCAACTCTTGAACTCAGGGAGAGCTTTCTCGTTTTGCCTCTCCCACACGGGCTCTTAGTAAATACCCGAGCAGCTGACCGGCAGAGCCCTGTCTATCCCAGTACTGCTAAGGAACCTGGGCACTGAGAATCTACTTATCTTCCTGCAACATGATTAACTGTCTCAATGCACACTGTGTGCTCAGCCATACATACATGTACACACACACACACACACACACACACAGCCTTCCATGGAACCCCTCATGACATTCAATCCATCCTTTCTTCATTCTATAAGATGTCTGGTTTTGAAGTGGGCAGAGAAGAGGCAAGTTCTCTGTCTGGGTGACTCTGGAGGTTAAAGCCTTTGTCAAACAAGGGGCAGCTCAATGGGGCTGAGAGGCTTAGGGCTCAGCTGATTCAGCCCAGTGGAGATTTCTCCAGTGAGATCCCAGCAGCTCACTTGTGCCAGCCAGCTGGTCTCAGAGTAGAAGGATCTGTCCTCTCAGTTGGCCACGAACAGAGAGGTGTCTGAACTTGTTGGCAATGGACGTATTCTCTGATACCCTGAACCTGCTACTGACACCCACGGGTGGATATTGAGGGGAACAAGGAGACAGAATAGTGCTGGTGCTACAACCAGCCAGCTTTGCTGTTGGGTCAGATGCCTTTCAAGCTTAGCCTGGGAAACAGAACGGCACTGGTGAGCCTTGCTGACAATAGGCTGGGCATTTACAGGCTCACTGATTTGCCAGATAAACTGCTTCTACTCCTGGGCAAGTCTAGAATTTTCTAGAGACCCTCCGAAATGAGTCTATGGGCATTCTGGGAAAGACACAATTCTCCCTGAAGAAATTAAATTTCCTTTCACGATTAGAATCTTTAAATTAAAATGTTCAAAGTAAATATTATAATCACCCTCATAATAATGTGGGTTTTTTTTATTATCTAATTAATGTATCATCCATTCAAAGGCACACAATGGGCATGTTTTGGAAGTGGAAAAACAAACCTAGATTTCAGAATTGCCAGATATCTTCCCAGTAGCAGCTTTCATTTATCTTGTCAACTAAAATAAATATTTAATGTCTCTTTCTTCATTCCTCTAAACAGACTACTATGAAAACTGGGAAATACACATATCCCCAACACAATTGAAGAACATTTGAGTTGTCAAACTTCACAAAGCCAGGAAACCCCAACTTAAAGCTCATGGTCATTCGCCTCCATGTGCAGGCACGTAGACGCCAGTGGCGAGGTTAATGAACCGGGCTTGTTTATAAGGTCACTGCGACAGCACAGAAGGGCCTTCCCCGCTCATTTCCCTGGGCTCCTGACAAGCCTCCAGAGCTGGGCCGTGATAACAGTTCCGTCTGCGCTCTCCATTAGGGGCAGGGGAACTATTTTTTTCTTTCCTTCTAATTAAGGGCCCCTAAACTCACTGGAAAAAAAAAATCAGTTTGGTATCACCGATAAATTTAGAAGTCAACTCAGTAGGGCTGTTCTGTTTTAAGAGGGGAGAGTAATGTAAAAAGATTGCACCAGATCGCAAAAATGAGAAGATACTTTTTGATAATAGAGTAGAAAAAGAAGCAGACCAAGGATGAAGTGAGGAAAGTGATGCAGACACAAGGCAGTCACAGGAGGCAGAGGAAGAAGAAGAAAACAGAAAATACAGAGGAAAAAGGGTTATTAAATTCTAAAGTTAGTATTGCCCAAGTAAACATGTGGGTCAGACCTTTGGGCTTTGGACTTCAGAGTGGGATATGCCTTCAAGATTTTACATTTTACATTTCAGCAAGATTCTGCTGAAATGTAAGATGAATTATTCATTGCTCTTCAGTTGTTTTTTTATCCTAAGAAAGGTTCAGAAGCTCTGTTCAAAATGAAGAACCTGTAGCTGAGTGCTAGGAAGAAAATTATTCTATTGGCTACATTGTCCATTGCTGTCGCCTCAAAAGGCAGAAGAAATCCAGCCAGAGCCCCAGGATGGCTTGTTCTTCTCATCCACGGGGGCACCACAGCCACGCTCCTTGACACTGCCACTGCCCGGAGTCACGCAAGGACCCGCTGCGTTTCTTACCCCTGCTCCCTACACGGGTAAAGGATTTGCTCGGTAAATTAATCAACTGAACAAGATGGCTAGAGAGTATTTAAACGATTTAAGAGGATAAAGTTTTAAGTACTTCATAACCACCTATTTGTTTTCCAAAGAATGTGTTTGCTAATAAATACCTATATTAAAGTCTGCTCTCTTTCCGTCCACCCTGCTGGCTATGGCCTTCCCTAGGTACCCCTTGATTCGCCTTGTTTTCTCTATATGTGGTTATAAACTTTGACACTGCATTTCCTTACTAATGTCTGGACTCTTCACTCCCTCGATTTCAGTGCCTTCTGTTAGTTTTAATATATTTTCATCCAGATTTTGTTTGCTTTGAACAACAGTACTTCAGTCTTGTGTTTTCCTCAAATGTTACACGATTATATGAAATCCATACAACTAGCTCTGTAATGAATGGGAAATCCATTTCCAACCTGTCTGTGGAGTATTCCAGGCTCCCTGTGGGGTGAATTTATATCTAGGAAGGTTGTGCATGTGTGTATGTGTGTGTGTGTTGGTGGGGAGGGTACAACTCATGGTTCTTTGTGATTTTCTTTATTGATATTCTCTTTATGATCATCCACTTTTCCCTCACTTTATCATCTTTGCTATTCCCAGCTCTTTGGACAAAAACAATTCATCGTAAGTTTATCCACAGAAATGAATGCAGGCATCTTAACTTATTCAACTGTCAGTCCTGATATGATTATATCCCATGTTGCCTTAATCCAATGACAAAATAGGTTGCCCTTAGATGCTTTATCTGTAAAAATTACGTGACCCTCTTTCTTAATTTGAAATTTTTACTGTAATTTTGAAATATTTTTCCCCAGTGATTCTGCTCTTATTCACATAATTTGCTTTTATAATTTATTTCTAAGATACAGAAAGACTGGTAAAACTGACAAAATCACAGTCAGTTTACGTGTGAATTAGAAAGACTGACCAGCCTCCTTGATCGCCTGGCTTCCTTCACAGTTATTCCCTTTTGCCACTAGATGGCACCTCCACATGAATTTAAGAACCACCCCATTTTAAAGTTAAACTACTTGGGAGCCACTTTTGTCTTCCTTTTGGATGAATGGAATGTTCTACTTTGTACCATTTACTGTGGTTTCATTAAGTTGCTTATATCTTAAGCTCTAAACTCTTGAAGATCAGGAATCATGTTTTACTCCTTTGATATAACAGTCTCTGGCACAGGGTCAGACACACAGCAGATGCTTCACAATTTACAGTTCATTACTGGTTGAGTACTATTATACTTGAACAGAATAATGCCTATGTTTCAGCCATAAATGGAGAAGACATCATTAATGACATTGCTCTCCTTTAACCTTGCTTCTCAACTTGCTCTCCCGTCTAGTGCAGGCGACCACACACACGTAAATGTTTGATTGGGTCTGTGGTCTCAATACATCTAAGGAAAGTCTCAAACTGCTTCAAAAGTGATTTTGTGGATTCTAATTGCCTTACATTTTCTTTTCTTTTCTTTTCTTTTTTTTAGACAGAGTCTCACTTTGTTGCCCGGCCTAGAGTGCCATGGCATCAGCCTAGCTCACAGCAACCTCACACTCCTGGGCTCAAGCGATCCTTCTGCCTCAGCCTCCCGAGTAGCTGGGACTACAGGCATGCACCACCATGCCCGGCTAATTTTATTTTATTTTTTTAGTTGGCCAATTAATTTGTAATTTTAGTAGAGACAGGGTCTCGCTCTTTTTGCTCAGGCTGGTTTTGAACTCCTGACCTTGAGCGATCCTCCCGTCTCGGCCTCCCAGAGTGCTAGGATTACAGGCGTGAGCCATCATGCCCGGCTCATTTTCTTGAGATTCTTTCTAACGTTCCTTATGGGAAAACAGTCCCCTCTGTGGGAAATCATAGCCTCTCATGTGTGTCAGATGTCATTAAAACTAGTGAATTTCCTGATTAACATGGACAACCCCACCCACCATTAGCGTCACATGTAGGTGTTGGTTTTAGAAGCATTTACTTCTGAAGGGTATTAAGGAGAGAGAGAGACTGTGAATGTGTGTGTGCACTTCTCCCCATCCCAACACAAAGAGTGAAAAAAAAAAAAAACAAAACAAGCTACCAAAACCAAAAAAAATCTCAGTCCTCATCAAAGCAATTGAGAAATAACACTTAGGGATTAAGGACTTTAAAATAGTCATTTCATAAACTGTCTAAGCCATGTCTGTGCCCTTGTTAACTAATCTGCTAATCGGTTAAACACAACTTCTGTGTGGCACAGCATTCTATGTCTTTAAATGCCTCTACATTCAGCTCTGCAGCACTGCCGAATGCAGACTTGGGGCTGTGTAATTAGGTTTCTTGAAAGGCAAGATTCTGCTGAAAATGCACTGTGTCCTGCACAACTTATAAGCAATATCACCATCCACACCATGAGTCACAAAGCCCTAAATCATAGGTTCCTTTAAGCCAGCATCTACTCTGCCTACAAGTCCTGAACCAAAGTAAGATGTCAGCACAGGGTCTCTCCCCTTTCTGTGTATACTTCCTCTCCCACCACATTTAGGCACCCAATTCTTTGTGGTTTTTCCCCTTCTTCTTTTATCCAAAGGTTAGTGCTTTCGGAAAATTACCTGAAATGCATTCAAACCAAGATAATAAATAAAAGATAATGTTGAATTACCCTTTCCAAGGGATTTTTTTTCCCTCACTTTATTAAGGATCAGAGTTCTAAGCTCTTTATAAAAATTCCTCTTTTCTATTAGCTGGGGGGAGCTATTTTCTAGGACAGAGGGTTTTCCCAGTGCTTATACAGTCACATTAGGGATGTACTTCTCACCAAGGGCTACATCGACTCTCCTGGGAGACACTCCCAGGCCATGTGGCTGAGGCATCCTGAGCCACTTCACCCCAAAGACAGTGACATGCGGGCTCAGACTGGGATTTTGCACGTTATCTCAGAAGATTATTAAGAGGTACATGGAACATGACTGTGTCTTTTGCCCAGAATGTTTATTTGACTACAAAGACTGAATCTGATAAATAACCTTCCTATACCATGGATTCCTCTAGTGTCTGGGAGCAATCTTTCTTTCTAATCATCATCATCATCATCATCAACCACACTCACGACTATAATAAATGCTGACTGTGTCGAAGTTCCAGGACAAAAGGCTTCACTCATGCCATCTTCTCTCTATGAGGTTAGAGCACCTCTTTCTGTTTATATAACTACCCACAGCCTCCAAAAAACCTTGAGTCTGGACCCCACTGTGGTCAAAACTGGGGCACAGGAATGACTCAAGGATGTTTTTACAAAAGTTCTGAAACTGTTCCCCAAGAGGTGGTCAATTCTAACAAGGGGCCAACCACCAACACCAGGTCAATCTGGAATCACAGGGGAGAAACAGCCTAATCCGGAGAGCAGGGAAGAAACAGATACCCACGGGATGCCCAGCTGATGGGAGAAAGGTGGGTGGGCCTGGGGGTGGCTAAGGAGGCGCTCTCTCCCTGGGGTCTGGTGGTTTCCTGCTGCCCAGGAGGAAGACAAGGCAGATTCCATCTGGTGTTGGTCTCTCCTTCCTCTTCCAGGCCCACAGCCTCCAAATGCCTTCAGAAGTGATCTTGGCTCCTTGAGTTTGGTGGGAGATTTTGCTTTGGGGGAGCCGAGGACAGGAAGTAAGACGCAAGCAATAACAAGAAGCCTCCCTGTGTTATGGTGTTTGTACTTTTCAAAGTGCTTTCATAGCCATCATCTCATTCTACGATGACCCTAGATGAAAGAGCAGAGTAGCAAAGAACTGCCAAAGGAACTGTTACCCTGGCAAAAAAATGATGACTCTAGATACTGCAGAAAGCTGAGGTCAGGCTGGGCGATCTCTGCCTTGATGGCACATCTGGGGATGTGAGTCAGCAACCATAGTGCACTTACTCCAGCCAGGCCTTTCTCCTGGCTTTCCCTCCATCCCTGGGCCCAGCCATTGCCTGAAGCATCTGTTTTCCCCACCTGCCTCCTCCCATTCCTGGTCATCAGGCCCCACGTTTCCAGAGGCAGGGCCAGTGGGCAGTTAGGAGCTGCAGGGTGGTTTAAACACACCCTCCCATGACACCCCAGCCTCTTCCCCACCTGTTTCTAGTCTCACCTTGAGCTAAGAACTAGGGATGACATGGCTTGCATGTATAGTCTTTAGGTGCCTTTCAACAACTTTAATAAAGATGAGAGTAAGAGCTAACACTGAAAATTTATTGTTGGATTTAAACCTAGGCTGTCCCTGCTCTTAACCACCACCACTACTATGTCCCCTAAGAGACCTTCCAGTTGGGCCTGGCACTGGGGGTTTGACTCTGGCTTATCTCCCTCTACCGAAAAGCCTTTAAGACAAGGCTGGACAAAGGTCAGAATGGAGCCGCATACAGGGGGCACAGAGGCGGAGAGAAGGCTCAGTTAATAACGGCAGCCATGGGTCGGCTTCCAGGCCAGAAGCTGATTCTCCCACTGGCTTCCCCACTGTGAATACTAATGGAAATCTCAGGCTCTTCTCTCCTGGGGCAGGAGTCAGGAGCCTGATACATACATGGAGAAATATGTACACACCACAACGATGACAACAGAGTCGAGTACCAGAACAGCTCTGCAGACAGACCCTGAAGCTGCGTCAACTGCAGACCACCCAATACAGTACTGGGAACCTCTGAGGTGCATTGGTGGACTGAAACAGTGACACAGGCCCACAAACATGCACATGGAAATACCATGTTTACGTCCCAGTCCCACACCTTTAACACAGGCAAAAGCACACACACCTGCAGGTAAGACCCAGCCCTGCCTTCAGCACACAGTATTGGACCCTTACCTGTCGTCACAGTAGGTGAACTTCATGTCCATGCTGTGGCGGCTCAGGAAAGTCTTGCTGTCCAGGGGGATGTCCATGTGGGACGGGTGCTGGATCGGTTCACACATGATGATGAGGCAGGAGAGCAGGGGCTCCTTGTAGCCACAGAGGCTACTGTGAGGAGGGCAACTGTCATAGACTTTCACCTGCCCAGTACAGTGCAAGACCTGGAGACCAGCAACAGAGGGTCAGACGTGGGGCTGAGAGTGCTGGGGCAGGGGCAGGGGCAGGGCTGTAGGCATTTCCCGCCCCATCCCCACCCCTGCGGCCCCACACTTGGAACCTCAGCCCAGGCCCATTGCCCAACCTTCCAGGTGGCTGACTTGAGGTTGACAGTTCGGCCTCTGTTGGTGACTGTGCACTTCATCCTCATGAAGAAGTCCCTCTCTGTGGACATGTCTTTGCTTTTCTTCCCAAAACCAGAGCCTGGACGGGGTGGAATCAGTTGAACTTAGCTTTATGTTTATGTTCATGGGAGGTGCCCAGCTGCAGTTTTACTGGGAAGCTTATCATTTGTATTTTCCAAGTATCTGCTCTCTTAGCTCCTGTGGCCTGCCATGAGCACTGAGCTCCACCTTGGCCTGTGGACTGAATGGTGAATCTTTTTTTTTCAAGAGAAAGTATTCCTCCATCATGATAATAAAGCCATCTCTCCCATTCTTAATTATGTTTCTTACAATTATAATTTTCACAGGTGGGGTTTGCATCTAGTGTGATATGCCTGTATCTTGGGGCCTGGCCCCACTACCAGGACCAGCCCAAGAGTTGAGGACGAGGGTGCTGGAGGGATCCACTTGTGCTGTTTGGGTTATTATTGAGGCCTCCTAACTGGATTCTCCCCATTCTGACATTTGATCATGATTTCTAAGCACAGCTCCAAGCAGATCACCCCATCCTTGCCCCAAAACTTTCAATAGCTCCCCACTGTCTACAGGATAAAGTTCAAGGCCTTCTACCTGGCCTTCAAAGCCTTCCGCAATCTGCCTCTTGGCCTTATCTTCCTCTCAGAATGTACACTAACCCTTTATGTCTAGAACATGAGTTCACGACAGGCCAGCGCCTTCAATGAGGATTTTCTGATTCACTGTTTGACCAGTCCCAACGTCCCAATACATGGACCAGGAGATCTGAAGTTCTACTCAGATCAATAGAGGCCACTTGGCTATGAATCATGCACTTGAGAGTGGGAAGGTCCTAGACTTTGCCTGGTCCAAGACCATAAAAATGAAAAGAATGACTCCGAGGAACAAAGAAGTGAGGA
>CAUYRT010056826.1:0-55836 GCA_963574885.1 Lepilemur ruficaudatus | reverse complement strand
TTACCACTCAAGTTGACTTATCTTGTTACATTCAAAAACCTACTCTGTCAAAGTAGTCCAGAGAGTACATACATAGTGCTCCAACTGTATCTACGTACAACCAACACTCCATTTTAAGTGTACAATTAACTGATTTTCAGCGAATTTACCGAGATGTACAGATTTCTATATATTATTAATATAAATTTTAATATATATTAGCAAATAGTTACCATTCAGTTTATTAAATGCATTTGTCATAAATAAATAGTAGAGATTGTTAGTTTCATATATTTTAGTTATTACATGGTTTATTGATGGAAAAGATGTTTAAATTGTGGAATATTTTTAAGGCTTCTAGTTAATTTTAGCAAGAATTTAAATATACAGGCTTATCAAAACTCATCAGATTGTATATTTAAGGTCAGTGCATAAAATAAATGTATGTACATTTGACCTCAATTAAGGAAGAGAATATCTTGAAAAAATAAAAAAACAAAAATGAACAGAGTCATAGACATGGCGGCTATATGTAAGATATGATCCTAAATTGAATCTGGGTTTGGGAAAAAATGGATATTAAAAACATTATTAGAAAAATAATGAAATTTAAACATGGACCATAGATTTAATAGTAGTTTTGTATTAATTTTAAATTTCTCGATTTTGATTGTTGTACTGCGTTTATATAAGGGATTATCCTTGTTCTTATGAAATACAGATTTATGAGCATTTAGGAGTAAAAGGGCACCGTGTCTCCAACTTACTCTCAAATGGTTCAGAATAAGATTATAAACGTATGACAGAGATAAAGATAAAGCAAATGGAGTGGAATATAAAAAATTAGTGATCATGGGTGAAAGTTTTTATACAATTCTTATAACTTTCCTCCGAATTTAAAATAACAACATGAAAAGTTTAAAAATCATAGCTATTCTTTCAAGATTGTATGTATAATGAAAAATCTACATGAGCTTGCTATTCATGTCTTAGGAGATCCGATTGGATCACTTTTTAATAATGCAGTGTTTGTTATAAAAGTGGGATTAAAACTGAACCATTAGATGAAATAGGAACTCTGAAAAAAATGTAAGGAAATCATTAGACCTGAAAAATTGTATCTGTTTATGGCTATGTTTACTGTAAGACTTAGAGGAGTAAATATGTTGGGATATATTTGCAGGAGGGCGAGTGTTGCAGATTCCTCGGGCTAAAGCAGAAGATGCTGGGAGATACACATGTGTGGCTATGAATGAGGCTGGAGAGGATTCCCTTCAGTATGATGTCCGTGTACTCTGTGAGTTTGTTTTCTTTTGTTTATTATTCATTCTTTTACTCAAAAATATTTTTGAGGAACTAATGTTTGCAAGATGTTACACGAAGCACTTTAGAGACTATAAAGATAATCAGAAACTGATATTCTCCCAAGGAGGTAATTGTCTTATACTAATTGACCGCACATTAGTCAGGACTCTTGAAGTATCAAATAACAAAATGGCTTAAACCAAAAAGAGAGATTTCCTTGACTTATAAATCTGAAAATTCCCAGAGTAAGGCTGGCTGCAGTCATGTCTGTCTTCTGTGGCTCAGAAGAGGGCAAGTGGACTTTACTTTTCTCTTTCTCTTGACTTTCTTTATTAATGTCACTGTCAGGTGACATTAATGACACTCTCTATCCACATGGATAGCAAGGTGGCCCCCAGCAGCCGTAGGCTTACATCCTCTTAGTTCCACACCCAAATGAAAGCTTTTCTCTCCTGTAATTTACTACTGAATTCCTAGAATTGAATTTCCATGGTTTTAATTGGCCAATTGTGAATCACATATCCATCCCTGAGCCAATCACAGAAACAAGAGGTTACAGTGTTCTTTAATAATTTATATGACCTAGTTCATATGCCACTCCAGACCAGAGCCATCTCCATCTGAATGTATAGACAGAACATGGAAGAAGTATTGTTCCTTTATAGGGAAAGACAAAGGATGTTACTAAAGCAGAAGCAAATAGATACTTCCATCAGAAGTGGACGAGCAAGAGAAGGGGCAGTGGGAATGTATGAGAAGCAGTCAGTATGGAAGATTTGATAGAGGCAGTGATTAAGTGATATGAAATATTAGGCATTCATCTCAGAGTATAAGGTGATGTTGAGGTTTTTATCCTGGGTAATTAAGAACATGGTAGCCAGAATAATAGAAATAGAAGACCCAGGAAAACAACACGATTTGGGAAGTCAGTTTTGTTTCAGACATGTTGAATTTGACATGGTTCCATGATACTTAGCTAAAATGTTGAATGGGCAGTTGGAAATATGGAGTATCATCGGAGAAAGAACTGTATCACAGGAGAAAGGACTGAACTAAGAATAGAGAGTGTGCAGTGAGCTAGAGCACGACTAAAATGACCCACTGTGAGATCTGGGCTGGGCATGAGGAAATGAGCCTAGAAGGAGGCTGACAGACTGACTGTAGGCAGCAGGAGTTGAAGGGCTAGAGTTATCGGTGCAAACCAAGGGGAGTTTATGAAGGAAGCCTGAAAAGAGGTGGGAGAGAGAAAACACTAAAGTTCAAAATTTATGTATTTGACAAATATCCGTCGATTACTCACTACATGCCAGGCACTGTGCTAGGCACTGAGGATACAGCAGTGAATACAGTAGACATCAGTCTTTCTTCATGGAGCTCATAAGCTTGCGGAGAAGAGGAGGTCATGTTGAATGGTCGAAGGTATGACCAGCTATGGACACCTGAAGTGGAGTAGCAGAGCCAGTTAATTAGGGTGGGATGGGTCATCAACATAGATTTTAAAGTTCACAATGTAGTTATAAGGAAAGGGAGAGAGAAGACAATTAAAAATCAGTGCTAACATTGTCAAGAACAGTGAAGGAATATCCCAGACCAGCTGCCTTAATTCGACCTAAGTTTGGAAAGAGTTTAGTTTAGAGAGAGTAGTAGGAGCTGATAGTTAGGGAAAGAGTGGGAGTCAGCTGAATTGAAATGGAACTATGGAATTGGGTGGTCAAGGGTAGATGTTCATGTCTTCAGGCTATCATTTTTAATTAGGAGGAAATTAGCAAGCAAGTAAGTTTGAGCAGAATTGAGAGTTGGATGGTGGAAACAAAGCAAGAGAAATTAACTGGCCCCCAAATTCTGGCCAAATTAGGGCTGTTTCACAACATCTGCTGCTCACCTCCTAGGTGTAGGGAGGGCCACTAAGAACAATTCTGAGTGGTGTAACCCAGCTGGTGGGTGTGGCAACCAGAGGAGCAGGGCAGAGCAAAGAGCTGTGGCGGAGGCCTCAGTTCCCGGACCTGTAGTGTACCTCCCAGCACCTCCTGTGATTCAGCTCTTGATTAGTTTTCATGTGAGGGGTAGTGATACCTCATGTAATTTGAAACTCAAGTTTATTTTTTGCCAATCTGCAGTTCAAGTTATCCATTTTATTTTATCTGAAGTATGGTAAAAATCACCATGTAACTTTGAATATGAAAGCATGCATTGAAAATAACATTGAATTCTATTATGCGCTTTGTGGCATTGTTTTCTTTACAGACTTTCAGTTTAGTTGTTGGAGACCGAAATACCACAAGATTACATCTACATCAAACACAGTCTTTACTGATTGCTAAAGATACGGTATTAATATATTTTAAGAGAGTAGAAAAGAAAAATAACCAAGCTTTTTGTTTTGAAATAAGTTTCTGCATTTACCAGAGCAGCCAACACATGTGTTCCTAGTTCATTTAACATTTCCATTTTTAAAAATTCTGAGTAATATGTGATTTTTTTCATAACTGACATGAACCTGGATTCTGTAGTATTATTTTAAATGAGAATGAAGTTACATAGGAAAATCTAGAGTGGGACTTCTCAAACTTTAGCATACATAAGGATCACCTGGAGAACTTGTTAAAACGCAGATTTCAAACCAGGTGCAGTTGTGCACACCTGTAATCCCAGCTACTTGGGAGGTTGAGGCGGGAGGATCACTTGAGCCCAGGAGTTCAAGTCTAGCCTGGGAAACATAATGAGACACCTCCCCCCAAAGATAAAGAAAAATAAGTAAAACAGAGATTTCCTGGCCCCTCCCAGGTGATGCTGATCCCACCGATGCTAAGGCTGGGAAAGAATAGCCCAGATGATCCCCTTACAAATAAGACCAAATCTGAACATTTCAAGACACTTTAAAAGATGTAATTTATCTGGCTTGTCTAGATGAACAAATGGACTTAAATATTCATTTGTACAGGTGCTTCTTATATGCATGCTTGAAAACCCAGAAGGCGTAATGGAAGGAGCTGAGCGAGAAGCAGGAGATGATATGTTAGGGAAGAATTGGGAATGAGCCATGTGGGAATGATACTATTGGAGGGGTTGGTACAACCTAGGTGAAGAGAGGGAAGAGGATAAATCCAAATTCAAATACTTCTTCACCATCTTAATATTAGTGGGAAATGTTACTTGAAAATCTTAGTTTCTCCTTCAAGTTTTGCTTGTCTCTTCTCATCCCAAACTTTTTCAAGCTGTCAAGAAAACTAATATAATTTAGAAAAAGCCTAATTGCCTGTCATTACCTCTTTGTTGCAATCATTTATTAGTGCCACCAATTATCAAGGGAGCAAATAGTGATCTCCCCGAAGAGGTCACCGTGCTCGTGAACAAGAGCATGCGGATGGAGTGTTTATCCAGTGGCAGCCCAGCACCAAGGAACTCCTGGCAAAAAGATGGACAGCCCTTGCTAGAAGATGACCATCATAAATTTCTATCTAATGGAAGAATTCTGCAGGTAAAAGTAAAAATCTAATCTTAAAATAGCTATTTGACTTTGCATTTTGTAGTAATTATTTTTGCCTTTTAAAAATAATTTTATTAGTTTATAAATATTTTATTTGCATAGATAGCTAAGTATCAAAGGCATATAAAACAAAATTCTTCATCCTTATTTTATTCCCTCTACCAGAGCACTATTAATAGTTTTATGTGAATTCTTCCAGATGTTGTCAATACATTCACACACATACACACACATACACACATATCTCAATTTATTACAATATGGTGTTTGTGATAAAAGAGATATTGTAAGCAAATCATTATTATAGTCCTTTTCATTTTCATTACATATTTCTGATGGTAAAATTTTGAGTGATATAAGGTATCCTGTAGATTAAATTTGTCTACATTGGCAAAAGGTTGATAATAATAAATAATAATGGAAACTACATTAATATCCTGGATAGTTGTTTGCCAATGGCATATCTATATTTTTCTTTCCAAGTTCCTGAAAGAATGTTAGGCACTTGTAGAAATAACACCAATTCCTTTGTTAGGATATGATTGATAAATTACTTAAGCACAATAAATAATATTCTATTGGCCCAAGAATCTAAGCATAACTATCAGTGTATCCAACACAGAACATAATTTCATGGAGTTCTTTATATAAAAAGGAATCAGGTTCATTACCTATAAATGACCTTGAATTCTCAAAGTATCTTCCAAATATTGTGACTATTTCTACTTGATAATCATACAACCTCTACCAAAATACTTAAATATTTCTGTGTCCATGTCCAAAATCTGGATGTAAATAGATGGATATAGATTTCTGCATAATAAAATAAACATAACTGCTGTACTAGCTAACTATTGCTACATAAAACAAACCACTCCAAAACATAATGACTTGAAACAATAAGCATGTATTTAGCTCACAAGTCTTCTTGTTGGCTGGTGATTCTTCTGGTTTCAGCTGTGCTTATTCAACTGTCTGCATAGAGGTGCAGATTTAATACGTGGCTGTTGATCTTGGCCGGGCTCTCACACATATCCAGGGCCTTGGTTGTAGTAACTGTACTGATTCTGCCCCATGTCATCTCTCACCCTCCAGCAGGCTAGTCCTGGCTTCCTCACATGGTGGTGGCAGGGTTCCAAAAGAGTGAACAAAAGTGCACAGGCCTCAGTTTTGAAATGACACAGTCACTTCTATCACATTCTATTGGCCAAAGCCAGTCACAAAACCAACACGCATTCCACCTCCTGATGGGAGAAGCTTCAAAGTCACATTGCCAGAGACATAGATATGGAAATGAGAGAATAATTTGTGATATTTTTGCAGTCAGTATACTACTAGTATATATAAAATTGCCTTTTCTGATTGGAAATCTTTATAAACCAGTATTTATTTGATGGACCTAATAAAAGCTAACATCAGCACTAATATGTTCAAAATTTTTTTCTTATGTCCATATGCTGTTAACTAGAAAGAATATATATTGTTTATTCTAAAGAATAATAAAAAGTATGACAACTTGCTTTATTCAAAGTTTCAGTTGGAATTTTTTTATTTTTCCCTTAGATTTTGAATACTCAAATAATAGATATCGGCAGGTATGTGTGTGTGGCTGAGAACACAGCTGGAAGTGCCAAAAAATATTTTAACCTCAATGTTCATGGTAAGAGCTCAGTTCCAAAATCGTCTGTTAGGGTATGCTTGAGCAAGCAGGAAAACCATGCTTTAGATTATGGAGGCTTATTTTGTGTTTTTTAACTTGAACAATGTGTGGAGCCTGCACTCATTCAATCTTCTCTCGTCTTCCTTCCCACTATGGCTAGTACAATTTGTAAAGTACAAAACTTCCAGTAAGCCCATTTTACATTGCTTCAGTCCCTTAAGAGAAAATAGTTACTCTTACATATTTGAAATTTACATCCAAATTAAAAATTTTAAAGATTACAAGTTTATAAAGTTAGAACCAAATATAGGTCTTCTACTCATAAAAATGCATCCGCCGATACTGACTGGAACCAGTTTCTGTCCTCAAGTGCAGAATTCATGTTGTGCTACATCCTCTAGTACCTGATATACTTCCTAGAGAGGGAAGAATCTCTTTTTGGATTTAAATAATTCCTTTAAAAGCACTAGCACACATAATTCATTAATCAAACTTTAAATTCTCAGTACAAGTTAGACACAACATACTTTTTTTCTCATAAAGCAATGAGACCTATTACAGTAGAGTACTTTTATTTTGTGAGATTCAGCTGCTTCCAGAATATTGAATTGAAATGGTAGATGATCATCATAAGAGGTTTCCTTTACGTGAGTAATACATATATAAATTCTAGCTCATTTTGAAAATAGCTAAAATTTGAAATTTCATGAAAAATTTCTCCCCTCAAAGGACTTCTATGTAGCACAATGCATATTCTTTTTTGGTGTTCTATGTAGGGAGTATTGCTATCTAGAAATGTTTGGTGTTTGTGTAACAGACTCTTTCCATAATATTTCCAGTGCTTAGCATAGTCAGTGACACACTGTAGGTGCTTAATAACTATCTTTGAGGGTTTTTGAATGGATAAATCTAACCAGAACAGAAACACATGTGTTATGAATTCACAGGAAGAATGAATTAATTAAACGATCATAATTATTGTGAAAGCGCACATTCTAAGGTACCATGTTCTTTCCACTATTAGGGGCTTTGTGTATGCTACAACTTCTTTCTGGGAGACTGTCTTCCACTTAGCTTAGCTTATTGTTGGTCATAATTTCAATTTCTTCTCAAATGTCCCTTTCTCCTCTTTATCCCCAAACTAGGTTACTTCCCTGTTGACACTCATCACCCTTGTGATTACAAGACAGTATAGAACTGTGGCCAAGAATAAGGGTTCTAGAGCCAGACTGCTTAGCTTCCAAACCTCCATTAACTAGCTGCGAAACCTTAGGCAAGATGCTAACCTCTCCATGTCTCAGCTCTCTCATTTATAAGAACTGTATCTAAAACATAAGGTGTGTGAGGGTTCAATTAGACAGTATTTGTGGAGTGTTTACAACAATGCCTGGCACATCATAACCACTCAAATATTGGTAGCTGTTTTTAGTTCAGTGTCCATCATTACCACCAAATTATTAACGAATATGATTATTGTCTATTACATTTTTCACACTGCATCACCAGCATCTAGCACAGTGTCCGGAATAAAGTAAGCATTCAATAAATGTTTGATAAATGAATTAATTGTAAAATTTATTAATGGATAAAAATGAACAACTGTGATATTAAAAGAAAAAGTGATTTTTGCCTCTTTGATGTTCTGCTTTTGTTTTTTATGTTAGATCTCAACCTTAGTATAATAGAGTGAATATAATAAATCATTTTATTACTTGCATTCTTTAGTTCATGTCTTACTGTCTCCATTGGTCTGACCAAGACTCATCTCTACTTTTATTAGCAATTCATTCATTCATTCATTCATTCATTCATTTTTATGCCCACTCCTCACTCCTGTTTCCTTTCCACCTTCATAGGAAACCATTGAAATGTATATGATACTATTCCTTCCATGTGTGTTCTTATAAAACATCTATTATTCCATATGTGTTTTAATATATACGTGGCATTGCATTGTTTGTCTCTTTTTTTACTCTACCTTTTTCTGCTTTTGCTTTTTGAATTTTTTTTGTTTTAAACAATAGTATTTTTTTTTCTTTAATTTTCTGCTCATCTTGAAAATCACTGATTTACAGTATCAGGATAATCTGTATGATTTACTGAAAGGCAGATATCCTAAAATTAAATTTCCGCTCTATTATTGCTATAATAGGATAAGAAAAACTTTAAATAAGGATATAATATTTAAAAAAAGATTATTTAAATATACTTTATAAAAAGCACTATTAGATCTTTCTTTGTACATTAACAAAACCATCTTAGGAATTGTTGAGTATGTTATACAAATAAAATGAAGAATAATTCTGTCTTTGGAAATTCTGGTACTCTCTTTCAATTGGGAAAAATAAACCCATTGGACGTGAGTTTGATGAAAGCTTCAGGGAATTCTAAGAAGAAAGACAGCTACATAAATAACAGAACCTTGAACTCAGTGTGTTAGCAGAGCACAGCGGTTGAACTTATATAACTTATATTTAGTAAATTGGAATATATGTTGCTGATAACATCAAATTTCACTTTTAATATATTTACTATTATAGTTCCTCCAAGTGTCGTTGGTCCTAATCCTGAGAATCTTACTGTTGTGGTAAACAATTTCATCTCTTTGACCTGCGAGGTCTCTGGTTTTCCACCTCCTGATCTCAGCTGGCTCAAAAATGAACAGCCTATCAAGCTAAACACAAATGTTCTCATTGTTCCTGGTAAGGGATTTATTATTATAAGGCGGGCAAAACTTTCTCATTTTCCTTTTTTAAAAATATAAATGGAATTGTGATTTATTCTCTTTCCAAATTTTTGTCTGCTTCATTTATTTGTTCACAATAAATGCCTCTCTTTAACCCATTTGGTGCCTTAGGGTAAGATTGCATAGACTTTTAAGATTATAGTGGGAATGTATAGCAAGTTCTCCTTCAACAAATCATGAAATTTCAGAACAGAATGGCTTAGTAATTTTGAGTGGTAGATGATAAATAGAACTTTTAGTGGATAAATATACTGGTTGCTTTTAATCAATTCTAAAGCCCCTTGAGGATAGATGATAGATTAGGTAGGTAGGTAGGTAGGTAGGTAGGTAGATAGATAGTCAGTCACCTCTGCACCATGGGGAATTTAAACCCCAAAAATGCTTAACATATTTTTGACTATAGTGCAGTTATTATTTGCTCACTAGAACCTGTATCAAACAATTTTGCTGTCCATGTTTGGTTGCTGGAGGGAAAAAGTCTATGACTCTCTTCCTTTATAAGGAAGTAGGTCAATAATAAAGTAATGATCAAAGAAAACTAAATTATTATATTTTAAATATGGATGTTTCTATATAAATTTTACTGTAAGGGAAAGGATATATTTTGCCATTTATCTTATTGATAAAATAGTTATTTAGAACAACCTGTATACCAGTCTTCAATTTGCATTGCATTTGCTCACAGGTGGTCGAACTCTACAAATTCTCCGGGCTAAGGTATCTGACGGTGGTGAATACACTTGTATAGCTATCAACCAAGCTGGTGAAAGCAAGAAAAAGATTTCCCTGACAGTTTATGGTTTGTTTTTACTTCGCTCATAAAATTCTTTCATTTTAAACTGATATTCAATATTTTCTATCTGAACACCTTAATGGAAAGAATTCCTTCTGTTCTTATTTCCTTCTCAGTGCCCCCGAGCATTAAAGATCATGGCAGTGAATCTCTTTCTGTAGTTAACGTAAGAGAGGGAACTTCAGTGTCATTGGAGTGCGAGTCAAACGCTGTCCCACCTCCAGTCGTCACGTGGTATAAGAATGGGCGAATGATAGCAGAGTCTGCTCACTTGGAGATTTTAACTGATGGACAAATGCTGCACATCAAGAAAGCTGAGGTGCATCTTTTATTCTTGTTTGAGTGACATAACTTCATGGTGGGGTCGTGTTTTGGAAGAGATAAGTAGAAGTTGCATATTCCCTTTACCACAGTGAAAAATGATTTTTATTAAAAATTACATAGTGCCATTGACGTTATTTCCACTAAAAAAAAAGTAAACAGCAAGATTGCAGAAGGCAATTAGAACTGGGGCATTTGAGCATAAAGATGACTGATGATTTAATCTACACTGGAGCAGTGTGATTGGTCATCTATAACTTAATGGAGCACATACAATAGTATCTTTTTCTTTTAGGTATCTGACACAGGCCAGTATGTATGTAGAGCTATAAATGTAGCAGGACGGGATGATAAAAATTTCCACCTCAATGTATATGGTGAGCATCTGCCTCTAATACAACTCTTTTTCCCCCAGATATGCAAATGAAAGCAAGTGTCCTGAATTAGTTTAATGAGGACACATGATTTTCTTCTGTTTTTTACAGTGCCACCCAGTATTGAAGGGCCTGAAACAGAAGTGGTTGTGGAGACTCTCAGCAATCCTGTCACCTTAACATGTGATGCCACCGGGATCCCCCCTCCCACGATCACATGGTTAAAGAACCACAAGCCCATAGGTAACGCAGTGGTGGTTGTTTTCTTTTGCTCTTAAATCATTAGATTTATAAACTAGCACATTTTCAATGTCATGGTCATAGCGGTGTTTAGTTCAAGAAAGCTTAATATACTGAAATATAAATTTACAAGATAGATTTGTAAAATATTCATTTTGTAAAGGGATTCTTTTCTTTCTTTTCTTTTTTCAAAAAGGCTCTCATTTAAAATAAAAGCACAAAGGGAGAACTTTTAAGAAATATTTTGATCATGTAAAGCAAGACATTTTGATAGTGAATTGTAGAGATGTTAAAAATAAAAAGCTTTTTTATGTTTTCTTTTGCTTTGTTTCTACTTCCAGAAAATTCTGACTCACTTGAAGTTCATATTTTGTCTGGAGGTAGCAAACTCCAAATTGCCCGGTCTCAGCGTTCAGACAGTGGAAACTATACATGCATTGCATCCAACATGGAAGGCAAAGCACAGAAAAATTACATTCTTTCAATTCAAGGTATGTCATGTATACTATGATCTATCTTCAGTTTATTTGTTATATTCCATTTATAGTATAAAATAGCCTACATTTAATAAGATCACAAGTAATTGAGTCAAAATATCTTTATATCAACCAAAAATATTGTCAATTTTCTGTTTTATATCTACCAGTAGATTTTATTTTCATAAAATGGACATAAATGTGGAAAAAATAACAGAAATTTGATAATCTCTATTTTTTTCTTTTTTAATGAAATTATTACCTTTCTATAGTATATATTCTATTGAATGATACTTATTTAAACTGGAATAATTTATTTTGATTATAAACCTGTAGGTCTATTCTTATTTATATAGATAAATAAGATTTAATTCATGAAGAGGTTGGGCTATGGTGAGACCACAGAAGGTTAGGTAAATTACATAAATTTCAACTAATCGTGATGCAGTCTTATACAATTTGAAGATGTGAATAAGGAACATTAATTCATCAAACAAATATTTAATTAATGCCTCCTATGTTCCAGCATAGTTTTGAACACTGCAGAGCAAGCTTGTTTCTGTTTGATTTTCAATAAACCTCTATTATTTTTGGATCAGTATTGAAATTGAAATGAAAGTCTAACTTGAAACTAAGTTGAAATACTTTTTTTCCAATTTTATTATAATTACCAGGGAAAGAATTTCTCATAAATTATGAATTCAGTTGTGTTATTTACCTATTCTGTGCTCTGCTAAAGCTAACTCCAAAAAATGAAATTAAAAAAAATTGAAATAAGTTCATCATTATCAGTGATCTTTCTGTAATGATTAGTGATGCTTTGAGATTTCAGAAGCATAAAAGAAAAATAGCTATTCTCACATTAAGTGTCAGAAACTGCATGTTTAATTATGTTTAGTACATTACTAATAATAAATGCTAATCATGACATCTGTGGTATAGTCAAACATTTTACCAGACTTTTTATATACTTTATTGTGCCTGAGAACTAGTGATAATACATGCATATATGGCCTAGTCCAGTGCTTGCCATATATCAGACACTTATTATAGAATATTTCTTATTATTAACATTCTTATTTATTTGGCTTCTTTAGTACTCAAAATTTTGCAAATGTGGTATAATTACTGTCATTTTCTGGGTGATTAAAATGAGATTCAGAGAGACTATGCAGTGTTGTGCTGGTAAATGTTTAACAGTTGACTCTCCAGACAAAAACGTCCTGATTTATAGCCAATTGTTTGCCAATTTCCGTGGTGTAAATATTCCCACCATGGCCTAATATATAAAAGTATTTCAAGCTAAAAAGGTGATGTCACTGAACATGAAGTAAGGAAGACATGAAAATTGGCTCTTATGAACTGGTGTGAGCTACCTCCTGCACATCACTGTAATTATATAGAGTAGGAATTCTAATGTGTTTCTATCTGATTCCATTGTCGATGTTTTTGTTACATGTTATTTCTCAATGAAATCATTGAAGTGAAAACCAAGATAGCTATAAAAAGAGAACAGAAATCACTGGATCTTGAGAACTACAATAATCCTATCCATTGTTCAGAATAAATGATATTTAAATTGGATAATGGAAAAAGAAATAACCAACTTAGATACTTTCCTCAGATCTTTAGGCTAAGATTTCATATAATAGATTCTCCTAAACTGTACTTATTCTAAGCTATTTATTGAGGGTTTAATCTAAAAGTGATTTAATTTGTCCAGAAAGAGCACTCACGAGGTAAATCTGTCACCAGCCCCATACCTAAATAATTATATCGACTTACAAATGCACCAGGAATATTGAAGTGATTCCCTTATCTCCTCATTTAAAAGTGATTCATGAAGATAACAGTAGTTTGATCTTGAACCATAATCTAGGAAGAATATGAAATAGAGATGGCATGTTGTTCTATGATTCTGTTGTATTCATTAGAATTTATATCCTTGTATCTTGTTAATGAAAGCCCTAATTATTTCTCCAAAGTTCCTCCAAGTGTTGCTGGTGCTGAAATTCCAAGTGATGTCAGTGTCCTTCTAGGAGAAAACGTTGAGCTGGTCTGCAATGCAAATGGAATTCCCACCCCACTTATTCAATGGCTTAAAGATGGAAAACCCATAACCAGTGATGAAACGGAAAGAATTCAGTATGTAAAAAGAAATCTTTGCATTATAAATTGTAAGATCTTCTACAATGCTTTATACCTCAGATTTCACAAGAATAATAATACCAAGTTTCATCTCATTGGAGCTTGGCTGTTATTATATTTACAAAGAAAAATATAAATTTTTGGAGAACTGGACATAGAAATTCTCCTTAGAGAATCACTCAAAAATTTATATATGTGTTTCTTATCCATCAACTCTGTTATAAATCTCCTTAGATGCTCACTCTTAAAATGGTAATTAACTATTGTTGGTTTTAGTCTTCTAATTTCAGAATGTGTATACCAAAGTCCATGTCACAAAATAATTTGTTCTTGCCTACTAATGTGAAACCAATTTCATTCCACAAAGACCCATCAATAATCCCAGTTATGATTTTATATCCTGAAGCCACCGAACTGTGTACATGCCATACTGATTGGCTCATTTTGAGAAAAAATACAGTAACATAACCCTCATAGTGGTTTACCCAAATCCTGTTTTCAGCTGACAATGTTACTCTTGCCACAAACCACACAGAGATGGAATAATAATGTAGTAAAGGCCTCCTACTACTTACAACAACAAATTCCTTTGGAAGGACAATCCAAAATTCTACACTCCACTTGATTAAAAGTAGGCATTCATTAAGTATATTGTAAACTTTATAATTTTGAACCAATATTTTAAATTTAAAGATTTGGAGCGTATTTTTTAGTTGATGAATTGAATATATATATAATTTAAAGACAGATGAATATTACTTTCTTTGTATTCATTGTATGTTAAAATTTAGATATTTGGTCCCTTTAGAAGATTGGGTAAATTGCCAAATAATCTTTTAGAGATACATTTTAAGTTTTATTTCTCTGGTGTGAACATTTCTGAATAATTCACAAGTATTTAATTATTTTTATTAAATCAGCTGACATTGGCTATATTCTAGATCAATTACTAGATACTTGGTAGGACCTAAAGATTTTATGTAAGACAATATTTGTTCCTAGAAATTTAGGGTCTATGATTTCTTCTGTTACATTAACATTCTAAATTTACTTATTCTTGTATCTGCTCACTTTGTTTATTATTTCAATTCAAGGTATGTCATGTATACTATGATCTATCTTCAGTTTATTTGTTATATTCCATTTATAGTATAAAATAGCCTACATGTAATAAGATGACAGGTAATTGAGTCAAAATATCTTTATATCAACGAAAAATATTGTCAATTTTCTGTTTTATATCTGCCAGTAGATTTTATTTTCATAAAATGGACATAAATGTGGAAAAAATAACAGAAATTTGATAATCTCTATTTTTTTCATTTTTAATGAAATTATTACCTTTCTATAGTATATATAGAGAAACTACTCCACAATATTTATATATTTGTAGGTGGAACAATTTGTTAATCAAATAAAGTACAGTAATTTTTCAAAGTCAGCTTACTATTTTTCTTTGATAATGGCAACTTGATTTTTTGCTTATTAATATGGTTAAACTCACTGAATTTTAAAATTCATATTTTGAAAAAGAAAAACACAACTAGCTTCAGATGATATTGTAATTCTCAATAAACATATTTAATAACATTATATAATACAAATGGAGTGTTTACTTTTGACAATGGAAGATTCTAATGAAATCACTATTGTAGGAATAACTGTAGATGGCAATTTAATCGCTTCATGAAACACAGGAAATTTTGTTGGGTAATGAATGGAGTGTGAAGACAAGCAATAATGAAATAATCTTAACTTAGATATCTTTGATGTTCTAATTGTGTATTTATCCTTTACTATTATGTAAATCAAAAGAAAAGCTTTATTTAGCACTTTGTAGAAAAATTTTTGCAAAAGATATCCATACATGATACCAAATTGTTGTCATAGTTTAAATAAATTATCCTTTTCTACTCCTTCTCATTAAAGTATTAAGTTGTTTATAGCTAGATTTTTTGATGTATGATTTCTTCAGTTTCTCATTATCTACAGCAGTCTTCAATTTTCATATCAGAATTTTTATAATTTTCATTTAATTCAAACCTTATATTGATAACTAAGAATACAGTATTCTAGCTCTGAGAAAAACATGTCCTTGCCTATGATTTGGATACAGATGTTCTGAACTTGATTTTGTTAAGTTCTTCTTTCTCATGAGGAGGTGTTGGATATGAGACCCATAACTACAGAATTTTAGTTGGTTGCCTGAAATCTCCATCAGTTTCTCTAACTCTGATTGTAATAAGCTTCCGTGTACTTAGTGAAATAGATTCAAACCACTATATATCCAAGATAAAGACATCATTTTATGGTGGTGTATTTAAAAGAACACAATAACCTGGAGTGAGTTTTCCAGATCTTAGCTGCACATTAATCATCTTAGTGCCTCTATTATGACCTTTCCATAGGGTGACTGCAGATGGCAGCACATTAAACATCTATGGAGCTGTCACATCCAACATGGGGAAATACACATGTGTTGCTACTAATCCTGCTGGAGAAGAAGAACGAATTTTCAACTTGAATGTCTATGGTAATTATGAAATATCACCCTCTTTTGACTATGGTACATTAAGTATCTATCATAAAAATGAAGGTCCAACAGCAGATGTCTGGAGCATTTAGTTTTAATTGTGATGCCACTGCTATTTCCTTTTGGGATACAAAGCAGAAATGAAGGTAATCGTAGTTTAAATGATTTGAACTGATAATATACCCCCCTTCTCTCTCTCTGTCTTACTTTCTGCATCACACAGTTCCACCTACTATTAGGAGTAATAAAGAAGAAGCAGAGAAACTGATGACTTTGGTGGATACTTCAGTAAATATTGAATGCAGAGCCACAGGGATACCTCCACCACAGATAAACTGGCTAAAGAACGGACTCCCTCTGCCTCTCTCCTCCCATATCCGGTTGCTGTCAGCAGGGCAAATTATCAGGTCAGCTTTTATTGTATGTGATTTCCTAGACAAATAAAGTAACTGTTATTGTAGACCTTCATGTAAACAGTGTTCAAGAAATGCTTTTTCCTAAGCTTTTACTATTTTTTTCCCTTTCAGTCTATTTTTAGCAGAAGGACAAACAAAAAAAATTGAAATCATTTTTGTTCTTACGTAAATACTCATGTTTTAGTAAATTTGAATGAAATGAGTCTTTCATAGACTTTTCACATATATATATATTCCAAGAACTACTATTTTAGCTAAAACTTTATATGGCAAGATGGTAAGAAGATGCTTACCATGATCACATCATTTTTGTGTTAGCCTCATTCTCTGTTAATATATATTTGAAAAATATTCACCTCTCAAATTGTGCTATATTTTCAGTGGCTTATAGTCACTGCCTAATCAACTTTGTAGAATAAATTACATTTGAGCTATCCGTATTTTGTAATACATGGTTATAAGCTTCATAATTAAAATTTCCCAACATAAATCACCTTCTATAATCTACCTATAAATCATAATTATTTTATTTATGTATGTTGCATGGTATCAAATTATGAAATGTTGAATCAAATTGTTTCTCAGGATTGTGAGAGCTCAGGTGTCTGATGTTGCCGTGTATACTTGTGTGGCCTCCAACAGAGCTGGGGTGGATAATAAAAATTACAATCTTCAAGTGCTTGGTATGTCATAGAAATGACCCTATTACTTTACTGTGTGTTCAGTATTAAGCAACAGGCTTATCTTTAGAAATTGACTTCCTCATAGATTTAGAAATGTAACTTTCCTCTGTCCAAAAGAATTAGGGAAGTAGGATCTTACTAAGTAGAGAAGAATATATTTTCTCCCAAGGGTCCATATTATTGAATCATACTGTCAAAATACTTTTCTGACCTGGAATTTTGCACTAAATCAAATCTAAATTTTGTAATATAGCATTTCGGTTCACATACAAGACCAGTCTTCTTATAAGAAGAAGTCAAGACAGTTTTCTAATAATATTAGCAGCTTGTTTAGAGTATTTAAAATATGAATGAATCTATGTACATATGTGTTTCTGTATGTATGTGTATATAGAGAAAGAACTTAAAACCTTCCATTTCTGAAATATTGAGGTTTGTTGGCCCAAATTTGTCAATCCCCAAGAACATTTCCAAACAGTTAAATATTTACTGTAATCTACAAATTATTTATGTTGTATCATATAAAATTTACTGTTTAACTTGAAATTATTTTATTTATTCCACATAAAGTAGTTAAAAGAATACTACTAGAACTATTATATACTTTATAAAAAATTAAAGAGACAAACCTAAGAAGTTGAAAAATCACCAAAATTTAAAACACATTGGTTGTATGTTCCACAAGACAATAATTTTTAGGAGATTAATAATTAGTATGCCTAAAAGATGGTTTTATAGTAAAGTCATCAATTTATTATATGCTATTTTGAAATATATATTTTTATTGCCTATAGAAACATTATAAAATTATTTAAATGTTTTTATTTAAATTTATCTCAAATTACAATGGATATATAAATTATGCCCATTTTTTTTTCTTTGTAGTACCACCAACTATGGACAATGCAATGGGGACAGAGGAAATAACAATTCTCAAAGGTAGCTCCGTCTCTATGAGATGCATCACTGATGGAACCCCAACTCCCAGTATGTCCTGGCTTAGAAATGGCCTGTCTCTAGGGCTTGATGCCCATCTGATGATCAACACTCAAGGAATGGTCCTCCAGCTCATCAAAGCAGAAACTGAAGATTCAGGAAGTTACACTTGTATTGCCTCAAATGAAGCTGGAGAAGTCAGCAAGCACTTTATCCTGAAGGTCCTAGGTATGTAAACATTCTGTTAAATACAGAATAATTGGAAAATAAGTGGCATCCACAAATTTAAACAACCGCTGATTGAAAATACAGTATTCATCAGATGTGCAACCCACTGAGACAGAGGACTAAGTTTTTGTACCCATGGGATTCACAGGGCCTACTGTGAAGCTTGGGAATCCATAGATTTTGGCATTCATGGGAATCCTGGAACTGATCCCTTGCAGATACTGAGGGATGACTGCACAGTAACTATCAAAAAATAAGATACCTAGGAATAAATTTAAACATCGATGAAAGAAATTGAAAAGGACACAAATGAATGAAAAGATGTCTCATGCTAATAGATTGGAAGAATTAATATTGTTAAAATGACCATACACCCCAATCTACAGATTCAATGCAATCTCAATGAAAATACCAATGACATTCTTCACACAAGTAGAAAACACAATCCTAAAGTTTGCATGGAATCACAAAGACCCTGAATAGCCAAAGAAATCTGCTTGTTTTGTTTGGTTTGCTTTATTTTTTGTTTTTATGTTTTTATTTCAGCATATTATGGGGGTACAAATGTTTAGGTTACATATATTTTTTTTTGCCCCACCCAAGTCAGAGCTTTAAGCATGTCCATCCCCCAGGCAGTGTGCACCACACCCATTAGCTGTGAATATAGCTATCCTCTCCTTTCCCCTCCCACCTGCCCGACACCCGATGAATGTTACTACTGTATGTGCACTTAAGTGTTGGTCAGTTAAGTCAGTTAATACCAATTTGATGGTGAGTACATGTGGTGCCTGTTGTTCCATTCTTGGGACACTTCACTTAGTAGAATGGGCTCTAGCTCTATCCAGGATAATGCAAAAAGTGTTAAATCACCATTGTTTTTTGTGGCTGAGTAGAACTCCATGGTATACATATACCACATTTTATTAATCCACTCATGTATTGATGGACACTTGGGTTGTTTGCACATCTTTACAATTGTGAATTGTGCTGCTGTAAACATTCCAGTGCAGATGTCTTTTCTATAGAATGTCTTTTGTTCCTTTGGGTAGATGCCCTATAATGGGATTGCTGGATCAAATGGTAGCTCTACTTGTAGCTCTTTGAGGTATCTCCATATTACTTTCCACAGAGGTTATACTAGTTTGCAGTCCCACCACAAGTGAGTGAGTGTTCCTGTCTCTCCTCATCCACACCAACATTTAATGTTTTGGGACTTTTTGATAAAGGCCATTCTTATTGGAGTTAAGTGATACCTCATTGTGGTTTTGATTTGCATTTCCCTGATGATTGGAGATGTTGAGCATTTTTTCATATGTTTGTTGGCTGTTAGTCTGTCTTCTTTTGAAAAGTTTCTGTTCATGTCCTTTGCCCACTTTTTGATAGAGTGTTTGATTTTTTCTTGATTATTTTCCTGAGCTCTGTATGCATTCTAGTTACCAGCCCTTTATCAGATGTGTAGCATGTGAATATTTTCTCCCATTCAGTAGGTTGTCTGTTTGCTCTCGTGATAGTTTCCTTGGCTGTGCAGAAGCCCATGTTTCATTTTTGTTGTTTCTGTGATTATCTTTGGGGTCTTCTTCTAAATTCTTTGCCTAGGCCAATGTTGGTAAGAGTTTTTCCAACATTTTCTTCTAGAATTCTTGTAGTTTCATGCCTTAGTTTTAAGTCTGTTATCCACTGTGAGTTGATTTTTGTGAGAGGTGAGAGGTAAGGATCCTGTTTCAGTCTTCTACATGTGGCTATCCAGTTGTCCCAGCACCATTTGTTGATTAAGGATTCTTTGCCCCAGTGTATGTTTTTGTCAAGTTTGTCAAAGATTAGATTACAATATGAGAATGGTTTAATATCTGGGTTCTCAGTCCTGTTCCAAAGATCTATATCTCTGTTCTTGTGCTAATACCATGATGCTTTAGTTACTATAGCCTTGTAGTATAGCTTGAAGTCTGGTAAATTGATGCCTCCCAATTTGTTCTTTTTGCTTAAAATCGCTTTTGCTATACAGGGTCTTCTCTGGTTCCATACAAAGTGTAGAATTATTCTTTCTGCAAAAAACGATGTTGGTATTTTAATAGGGATTCCATTGAAAAAGGAAAAATTACAATTGATACCACAGAACTGCAAAATATCATCTATAAATACTATAGAAACCTCTAGGCACATAAACTTGAAAATGTTGAGGAAATGGACAAATTCTTAAAAAGCCACATCCTCCCTAGGCTCAATCAGGAAGTAATTAAATTCTTGAACATACCAATATCAAGTACCAAAATTGAAGCAACAATAAGAAACCTTCCTAAAAAGAAAAGTCCCAGACCAGATGGTTTCACATCCAAATTTTATGAGACCTACAAAGAAGAATTGGTGCCTATCCTGCAGAAATTATTCCACAACACCAAGAAGGAAGGTATCCTCCCAAATACATTTTATGAAGCCAACATCACCCTGATACCAAAACCAGGAAAGGATGCAACAATAAAAGAAAACTACAGACCAGTATCCCTTATTAATATAGATGCAAAAATTCTCTACAAACTCCTAGCAAACCAAATTCAGGTTTGCTAATTAAAAAATATAATCCATCCCAACCAAGTGGGCTTCATCTCAGAGATGCAGGTATGGTTCAACATAAGCAAATTTATAAATGTAATTCACCACATAAATAGAAGCAAAAACAAAGACCACATGATCTTCTCAATAGATGCAGAAAAACATTCAACAAAATTCAGTACCCTTTTATAACAAGAACAATTAATAAACCAGGCATAGACAGGACTTACCTGAAAATAATAAAAGCTATATATGACAAACCCACAGCCAACATCATACTGAACGGGGGGAAATTGAAAGCATTCCTGCTTAGAACTGGAACCAGATAAGGTTGCCTTCTATCACCACTTCTATTCAACATAGTGCTGGAAGTCCTAGTCAGAGTAATCAGGCAAGAAAAGGAAATCAAGGACATCCAAATGGGGAAATAAGAGGTAAAACTATCTCTCTTTGCTGACGATATGATCTTATATCTAGAAAACCCCAAAGATTCTGCCATGAGACTACTGGAACTGATAAACAAATTCAGCAAAGTCTCAGGTTACAAAATCAATGTACAGAAATCAGTAGTATTCCCATATGCCAACAACGGTCAAACTGAGAACCAAATCAAAGACTCAATACCCTTCATAATAACAACAAAGAAAATAAAAATCTAGGACTATATTTAACTAAGGAGGTAAAAGACCTCTACAGGGAGAACTACGAAACACTGGTGAAGGAAATATGAGAGGACATAAACAGGTGGAAAACCATACCATGCTCATGGGTCAGCAAAGAAATCTTGAGTGAAAAGAACAAAGCTGGAGGCATCACAATATCTAACTTCAAAATATATTACAACGTTATAGTAACCAAAACACCATATAATTCAGCAATCCCACTACTTGGTATATATCCAAAGGAAATAAAATCTGTATGAGAAAGAGATTCATGTGTATTGCAGCACTATTCACAATAGCCACGATATGGAATCAACCTATGTGTTCAACAACAGGTGCATGGATAAAGAAAATGTGATACATACACACAATAGAATACTATTCAGCCATAAAAACAATGAAATCCTGACATTTTTGACAACATGGATAAACCTGGAGGATGTATGTTATGTGAAATAAGCCAAACACAGAGAGACTTCAGCTTTCAAGTTCCTACATACATCAGGAACACAGATACTGCACAAGTAATTACTTTTGAGTGTGATAAGGATTATATGGTTAAAATAACATTCTGTGGGTTAGTAAATTTCAGATTAGATTTCCTAAGTCTGAGCCTTGAAAGGTAGGACTACAGAGATGAGTGGGAAGTTAGAGATCTTTGTCTACATTTCTCAGCTAGAAGTGCTAAAACTTGAATTGTCAATTTGTACTCACTTAAGCTGAGTGGGAAAGAAAGAGTAGCAAGAGATAAGACTGAAAATATATGTGGGCAGAGGACAAACTATAAAGAGCCTTGAGAACATTTTAGGGACCTCATTACAAAGGTGATGGAAGAATCTTCAGCAGGAATATGTTATACCCAGATTTCACTTCCCAGAAAATTGGCTCTAGTGACATAGTGAAGAATGAATTGAAGAGGCTATTGTATTTATATAGACCTGAAAATGCAGGACCTGGTCTAGCATGTGGCAGTCAGGGAGAGAGAAAGAACACAACTCTAGGACCCAGGAGCAGAATCAGAGACTATTGCATTTCTGGATGAAAAAATGAAAGAGAAAAAAACCGATATTGTTAGTGTAATGTGCAAAGAACAGTCTGCCCAGTTGAAGAGTTTATAAGGATAATATTTCCTTAAAACAGATTTGAAAACTGGCTCCACAGCAGGATGAGAAGTTTCAGCTTTTCAGCATCTGTTAAAAATTAATTCCATTAAACTCTGAAAGGTTCTTCACTTGAAGTAGTGCTACCACTCAGAATTCAAACGTCTTAACTTGGGGAACTATTCTCAATTTAATTCTATCCACATGGTAGGAAGTATCATTATATACTAGTGGTTCTAAAATGTCCAATGTGGCTAAAACACTGAAAACAAAGGAAAGCATTATACAAAATAAAGCTAGTGGGGGTTGATAGGGCCAAGGCATGAAGCGCTTTGTTAATCACAGTAAGAAGTTTGGTTTTTGTTCTATAGCAATGAGAAATGCTTGAAAGTTCTATTAAATGGAATGACATGAGTAGAGCTGAAGAGCACTGGGGCTGAAAAGTGGAAGGCCTCTTGGAGCAGGACATGAATAGATTTGAGAGACTAGGATATTATTAGGAATTATGTTTGGCTGTGAATATCAGAGTCTAAATATGGTGGGCGACAGGCTACACCAGTCTCAGACGCCCAGTAAAGCCACAGACATGAGTGAGGAGAGGGGTGCAGGGAACTCCATTCAATTTTATCTCCACAAGTAAAATGGCCTTTCAAAAAGAAAAAAAAAGAAAGAAATGCTGACTTCTTGATTATAACTTGGAAAGGAGACTAGATATAATATATTATCCTTTTGCAGAAGGGAAATGAGAACTAACAGGTAGAAATTTTTAGGAAGCAGATTTTAATAATAATACCAAGAGCTGTAGTAAAGATTATAGTAGCAATAACTTTTTAAAATCCTTCAATTGTAAAATAAAACAGATACAGAAACACAAAAAATGTGTAGTTCATCTCATCAAACCTCACAACAATCCTATTCGATAAATCATGTTGCTATTACCATTTTAAGAGATTTGCCCAAATCCCCTAACCTAATAATTGGTGGCATCAGGATTTAAACTCAGACTCCAGATCATCTACTGTGAGTCACTGTTCTAAACTATGTGACTGATTTTGGAAAAAAAAAAAAAAAGGAAGGGAAAGAAAAAAGATAAGGAAAAGGAAGGAAAGGAAAGGAAAGGGGAGGAACCCTGCTTACCCTTGGAGCTGTCCAACAGCTATTTGGGCTGCCCTGTGAAATAGGAAGCTGGAAACTTGAACTATTACACAAAAGTTTCATAGAAAACTTGAATGATCATTGTAAGGGGAATCTGTTTTAAAGGAATTTGTTAACTTGAAGGTAGCTGGACTAAAAAACTTTAATGTTTCTTCCCACTGTTTAGATTCTTTAACCTTCTCTTGAGAAAAGTGAAATAACAAAAAAAAGTATAAATAACAAAGAAAAGTATAAATAACAAAAAAGGAAGTTACTCCTGCCCGGACATAACAAATATGTTTCATGCAGAAATCATTATCTCCAAATGTAACTATTGTTTCTTCTGCTTAGTTATTGTTTCCTTTCAAAGTTCTGCATAGAAAAGATGATAGCAAAATTCCATAGTATTTAAGTATTTATTTACCCATTGCTTTTGTAGAAACAATCAGTATTTAAAAGGCACAAAAACACACTAATATGTTACAGATCCTCTAAAATAAGTGATAAAAGATAGGCTTAGTTTTTGTTGTTTTAATATCTTTATGGTTAAATAAGACTGCTCTAATTGAGTTCAAATTGTTATTCTAAAATTACCTTGTAATGAACTTCCATTTACCTCATGATCTCTTATAGGCACGATTCATCACTTTTAAAACAGTTTCCAGTGAGAAGTGGTAATGACATCTAGGAATTATCATTTCAGTTTTCTTGTTCTAATCAATTTATAATATATCATATGAATGTGAATTTGAGATGGATTTTTTTTGAAGTTTTTCTAATTAGCAATATTTTTTCAAACAGCAGGTTTATTTTATTGTTTTTTTTTTATTCCCTTTAAATAGAACCACCTCACATTAATGGATCTGGAGAACCTGGTGAGATATCAATAATTGTTAACAACCCACTTGAACTTACCTGCATTGCTTCTGGAATTCCAGCCCCTAAAATTACCTGGATGAAAGACGGTCGGCCCCTTCCACAGACAGATCAAGTACAAACTCTAGGAGGAGGGGAGATTCTTCAAATTTCCAGTGCTCAGGTAAGTGCCACAGTTTATACAGTTACCTTAGGTTATAAACTCACTTGCTAATATATGAGAATTGTTGAAGAAGTTACGTTTTTTAATATGAATATGTCACAGATTTCAGTAACTTTAGCAAGGGTAGATCGGTTTTATGATATGCACAACTGGGTAACGTGACTGAAAGGAAGGCAAAGAAATTTCATATTAAATTCTGAAGAAAGTAAAATACTTTCTCATTAACTTTTGCAAGTTTTCACAGTACTGTAAGTGTTAGTATATTTCCTGAAGTTCTTTCTTGTGCTATGTAGCCGTTTATGGAACCTGCAAAAAGCAATCTGACATACATATATATGTGGCTTCAAAGTGCACTTTTGATCTCCAAAATGAACTAGCAGACAGACATAAAAGTTTAAAGAGACACAATTTTTCAAATAATAGTAAGTTCAGTAAAACTGATTCATTTAGTTTATGTTTAAGGAAATCGATCAGAAATGTGAATATATTACAGAAAAGTATGTCTGGGATGTCTTATTGTAAAAATTATGTATTCTACTAATAAAGGTAAACCTTATATTACAAATATTCTCCATCTGAGCCCTAATGCCCTCATTTGTAAACAGGTGATAAAAATGGTAATAATAATATCTAACTCATACACTTGGGGATTTAAAGATTTTATCTAACATGATGTGCCTAGAGTGGTACCACCAATATGTAGCAAATGCTTTAAAAAAAAGGGCTGGATAGATTTTTTGTTGTTGTTGTTGCTGCTGCTGTTGCACTTTGAATGTAAAATAACAAATTAGTTAATCATATTTTGCTAGCATTTTAACTGAGAAAAGAGGAAAGAAGGGCGGCTGGAGGAAGAGAGCGAAGGATTGTAGTTGTCTGCCATGCCCGTGCTGTGTTCAGCTCTGGGCTCGCTGTCACACCCACAACCCTCGTGACAGCTCTGTGAGGCAGGGTCCCTAGCCCCGTCCTACGCATCCGGAGACAGGCAGAGAGATTAAGTACCGGGCTGCCAAGTACTCACTGTTGCTCGGTGATGGGGCTCGTTCTCAGTCTTGGATCTGGTTGGAAAGCCTGGCCAGTGGGCCTCAGCACGGTCTGCACGTGTGGTGCACGTCCATTCTGTTCCCCTCATTTCACCGCATTCCAAACATGGCAGTAACTTAGAGAAAAGTCAGATTAAACTCTATCAGACCACTTACTGAATCAAAACCCTTGAATGTTATAATTTCAACAGACAAAAAAAGAAAGCAAAAGAATTTTGTGACATTAGAAACAGTGTGGCGAAAGGAAAGTGCGGAATAGAATCCCAAATATAAACAATACTGTACTGATACGTAAAGCTTGAAAGGGAAGTTCTGGCCGTAGTACAGTAGGTCTTAAAGGCAAGAATGAAAAGTTAAGTTACAGGAAAACAAGATGAAGGTCTCACAGAGTTGCGGTCCCAACCTCCACGGCGGTGGACCGGTACCAGTCGGTGGCCTGTTAGGGACCCGCCGCAGAGATACGCCCCACCCACCCACCTCCAGTCTGTGGAAAAACTGTCTTCAGTGAAACTTAGGAAAGCCCAGGGTTGCGCCCACACAGCAGGAGGTGAGCCAGCAACGCTTCATCTGTATTTACAGCGGCTCCCCATCACTCACATCACCACCTGAGCTCTGCCTACCTCCCCATGCCCCGTCCATGGAAAAATTGCCTTCCATGTAACTGGTCCCTGGTGCCAAAGAGGTTGGAGACCGCAGTCATAGAGTGTTAAATGATGACCACATCCCCCATGGGTTTTAGCTTTTGTTGAGAATTCATAAGACATGTCTCAACCTTTAAGAAATTTCCAGTTTTCCAGGGAAAATGAAAATACAACACACAAAAGTATAGATATGAAACAATAATAGAACCATTAAAAAAAGCATTGACATAGAAAGTGAAATATGATCAAGTCCCAAGACTGATTTTGGTTCTTCTACTGCTCTGTGTTTTCATAGCATTTTACATATACTTCTGTTATAATACTTACAACATTATATTTTACTTATCTGAACTTTGTCTTTTTATATGTTTTTCTGAAACATATAGTTATACCTGGCACATAATGGGTGTGGATGATTTGCAAATTCCAAATTCCAATTGTAGAGAAGAGTTTCCGAAAATATCTTTTATCAAACACTAGTTCTGTGATTTATTCCAAGGGAGAAGGTGACCAATCTATGACCAAATAGATTTGGAAAACCTTATATACTATACACTACTCTCCTTTATGAACCACAATACATTACAACAACTTTGAAAAATTTTACTCTAAAGACACCTCTTCACTGTAATTTTTAAATACCATAGTAACAAAATACACTTTAGAAACTGTAACTGCAAATAGCTGTAACTATTTCCTGGAGTAAGCAAAATTTAAGAGTAGTGAAGTAAAGGCAAATGAGGGGGATAATATCAATTGGAAATAAACAGAGTTGGGAGAAAAGAGTTAGTTTTAGAGGTTTTAAAGAGATGATGAGAATTCAGAAATTATTCTCTAGGAATCGTTACATCATTTTTTAATTCTTAATTGAATGACTATGTGAGAGTTGTTCTTCTAAAATTGTATTTATGTATTTTTCCAAACATTGTAGTCTTAAGTTTTTTGAAAGTTTTTGTAGCCTACCAGAAAGCTTTTCTATTACCTATAAAATCAGTTTTGAAAGTAAAAATTTTAAACATTCCAATATTCTAGGAATATTCAAGTAGTATAAGAAACAAGAATAGGATTTTTCTATTTTTTCAAAATATATTTTTCACAGTAGTAAGATCATCTGTTTTCCAGAGTATACTCTACAGGTACCTAAGAATGGATTGTGTCTACACAGTGTCAAACATATGAATGAAGACTGACTTCCAGTCTAAACCAATCAGGCAGATTTTTAAAAAAATGATTTTGGCTGTAGTCAGATAATATTAATAGTAGATTCTGCTGTCATTCTGACCCTATTTATAACCAATTACATATTATAACCCCTTTGTTTTGTCATGTATATTAAAGATAGAGCCAAGATGTGGTATTAATGTGTTTGATTTTAATATTCTAATATTTTATTTACCTGCTTATTTATTTAATAAACATTTCATTTTCTTCAAGAAGGCTTCAAATGAACTCAGCCTTCAATTTAAACCCATGAATATTTATTTTTTCCATAAACATTGAGTATGTGGTCTGTCATGTATGGTGCTAGATCTATATCTGCCTTTTCTGATATCATTAAATATACCTAACTTGCAAACATTCTTAAATCAAATACTGAAACCCTGTTAAGACATGAGTTTGCATATAATATAGATGCCAATCAGTGCTCAATATCAGAATGCTAATTACAAGCACAATAATTAAAACAGTTTATGATTTTAACATAAAACAGTTTTATGTTTAATGATATCTTACTTTTTATGTGGGGATTTTTATATTCACTTCATTTTTTCATTCACTTTTACATAAATATCTATTGGATATTTGTTCTCATCACCAAAGTTAATATGTAAACTTTATATAATTCACTTATTTGGGTTTTGTAGGTGGAGGATACAGGAAGATATACCTGTCTGGCATCCAGTCCTGCGGGAGATGATGATAAAGAATATTTAGTGAGAGTGCATGGTAAATTTGACAAAATGTCCTACAGTCTGTCATACACACATTTAATTAGAAGCCATAATTTACAGAACATGGGCCAAATCCATAGCACATCACAAGATATGTTTATAAATTAGAAAATAAGTATACTGTAAATCTGATTCTTAATTTGACTGATCAAGTGCTCTTTGGGGATAGTTCATGTGATTTTTTTGAGTTATATAAATTATTATGAGGAGAATAAAAATAATCTATAATCTCAAAACATAGATAAAACTTTTTTGCACATAAATGTTTTGTCACAAAAATGTGATCATGCAGTATATATATGTGTATATATATTCTGTACATATAGTATTTAACTTGCTTTTTATCTTACTTAATGGTATGGAGAATGTATTTTCATGTCAATAAATATTTTTATATCATCATTTTTAGTAATTGCATAATATCCCATTTTACTCCTCATTTTTGGATATTTAGGCTGTTTCTATATTTTCACCAATATAAACAGCACTATTATAGATATCTTGGTATATACACGTTGGGCTATTCCCTTTATTTTGAGAAATTTCTATAAGCACATTTGCTTGGTTCCACACGTGTACATGCACATACACATGCTTTTAAAGATGTTGAACCTTATTGCCAAATTACTTCCTAAAAAAGTTGGCCCAATCAGACTCTGTCCTATACTGCTTTTCATAGAAATAGGAATTACTCTTCATGGGGAGGAATATTTGAAAAACTAAACTGAAGATCTTTGTTTCATTCTCATAGCCTAAATGACTAGGCAGTGCAAACTGTCTGGGATTTAAGTACCCCTGCAGTCCCAAATGCAAATTAGACCTGCCATTAGTTGACACATAAAGTATGTATATAACAGTCCTAAAAAGTCCCCAGTGACTTTAGGCAATCTGAAGTATGTGTTAAAAAAGGGAAAAATGAAAATATTCATATTTCTAGCTAAAAAAGTCACAAAAATACATTTCTGTATATCAATAAAAGTATGTATACATTTCTGTATATTACCATGGGTACTCCTCGATTTGGTAGTTTTAAAATCTTATGTTCAAAAAAATTATTACCAAGTGTAGAGCCTGGACAAGGGACCCCTTCTTTGGGCCTTAGTTTCTTTACCTGTCAAATGGTGATTATAATGTGATTATATTATAATACTTATCCTATCACTCATTCAGTTGTTGGAAGGATTTCATTACTTAATGTATGTGAAGGTGCTGAATAAGGTAAAAAAATTCCACTGTTTATAGTTATCTGCACTATAAATTAAATGAGTAATGTTTTAAGTTTATACATCTTATTTCATATAGCAGAACCAACATTTGTTGAACACCTATGATAATTCAGATCTTTTACGTCTCATTTTTTGAAATCCTTTAACATATTTCTTCTCATACCTAGTTCCTCCTAATATTGCTGGAAATGATGAACCCCAGGATTTCTCTGTGTTACGGAACAGACAAGTGACATTGGAATGCAAATCGGACGCAGTGCCCCCACCTGTAATTACTTGGCTCAAAAATGGAGAGCGGTTACAGGTAAATCTTTTGCTAAACTCCACGAATTCCTTTTTTGAGACAAAAAAAAAAAAACAAACAGCTGGGGATCCTTTGCTAGGTAGACAAAACCAAATAACATCATGTTACTAGTTATTCAACATTGCAGAGGTGGACACAGGGTCTTTAAATCAGCTTTGTTTTCTCAGCCTTTGCTGGGATAGTATTTAGTTATGGGTCAAAAGAAAGGTATTTAGATCATGATACTCTAGAAATTGGCCCAGGTATGTAATTTCCTGGTGCCCATGGATTAAATACCTATTTGGAACACTCAGTTATTTCTAAACTTAAAAACGAAGAAACCCTCAGAATGTCAAAATAACTGACCTGTCCTGCCATGTCTCTAGAGTGAACTCATCTTTTACTGAATTTCTCTAGTCTAAACTTGGACCTCAGGAGTGACCCCAAAGATCTGTGTAATACCCATAGATACCAGCTATCTGGGACTGGGATGCTCAAAGAACCAGCTACTGGCTCTCTACAGCTTCCCATGCTCAGGCAATACCTATCCGCTGTCATAGAGTGTCACAGCCTAGAATCCTTAGTAGCCTTTTATCGCTGGCTGAAAGCTTTGATGTGAAATTCCAGTAGTTGGTTAGTTATCATTTTTTTTTCTTTGCTCTTCTTTGTACTATTATCATAACCTGCACTGTGTTTCTAGCAGTTAATTATTAAAGCAGTTATGTCCCCAAACACCTAAGGCATAAAGACTTCCACCACCACCAAACCACACAAAGACCAAACAGGGAGAGACTGGGTTCCGAGAGTTACTTACATGCTAAATCATCATGCATATCACTTCACCCTTCTGTGCTTCAGCTTCTCTATTTATTGTGCGCCTGCTATGATGCCAGGCACTGTGATTGCTACTGAGAATAGTCTTGACCCTCAAGGTGCTCTCAGACTATCTGAAAAGACAGAGAGGTAAGTCAAAGATGAGAGAATGAATACTACCAATGAATTGTGTGTTAGGGGGATTACTGCATTTTATAGAAACAGAAGGGAGAAGCAAATAACCCAGACCAAAGAGTAAGGAACAGCCCAGGGAAGCCTCTTAGAAAGGGTGAGTTCAGTTTTGAAGAATAGTTACGTATTAGGTGAGAGAGGGTAAGAAAGGGATTCTAATCACAGGTAACGGCATATTTCAAAACCATTACAAGAAAAGGAATGCTTCTGAAAACTGCAAGTAGCTTGTTATAGGCTGTAGTAGACCTTGATTAAAATTCTTTGATGGTTCCCCATAGATTTCAAGATTCTGGTAAAACTACCCAGCTTTGCTCACAAGGCCCCTCATACTCTGACTCACCTCCCAAGCACTTCACTCTGAAGCATTAAGAGGGAAGGTAGGGACTGAGTGAATGTCGATGGCGGAGAAGTCTAGGCTGATCCCAGATATGACCAAGTGATGTCAGTAGTAGGGAAGGGTGGGTTCACCAGTGATGAAAAAAGATGAGTTCAGGTTTAGATATTTTGAGTTTGAATTATCTATATAATTCAATATCTATGTAATCAAGGAGAGATTCTAGAAATCATTAAAAAATACTGGTCCATCTTTTATCAAAAAAAAAGGCTTTGATTCGGTAGTCCATATTGCCTCCAAAAATAAAGTCTTTGATGTGTTAGTCCTCATAGTATAAACCATTGTTGAAGTCATAAGTTTGTATGAGGTTGACCAGAAAACATAGACTGTGAGAAGACCGGTTAAATGAAAAGAAAACTCTAAGCAACAGCGGTAATTACAAGGTGAGCAATGGAAGAAGAGAAGATGAATGGGACTGAGAAGGAGGGCTCAGAAAGATAGGATTAAACATAGGAGACACTGTTGTACTCAAAGCCAACGAAAAGAGAGGGATTGGTTAACAGAGGCCGCCTGCGGTGCACATTAAGTTGTGTCCATTGGCTTTTGCAATATGTTGAGGTGATTAAAGATCTGAGCAATGGTTCTTCAATGGAGTGATCAAAGTAGAAGGCAGATTACAGTTCTTTGGGAAATTAGTAGGAGAGAAAGTAGAAACAAGTGTGGACTATTCTTTAAAGATAAAAGAGATTTGTATATATTTATTTGCTGAAAAAAAAGAGTTTTGAGATATGGGAAAGAGAGAGAGAGAGGTGTATAGTGCAAGGTGTACTGGATCGGGGAGGAATGGGACCCAGGACACAAGTGAAGAAATTAGCCTTGGCCAGAAGAGTCGATCATTTTCTGCAGAGATGGGGAAATAGAAAGGAAGGTTATATTCATAGCCAAGGTGGGAGAAGGAGAGAATTGCAGAAACACGGCTTTGATGTTCTCAGGGGAACAGGAAGCAAGGTCTTGAGCTGAGAATGAGGTTCTATTTGAGGAGAGAAGTAAATCTGAAAGAATGGAAAAATGGAAAGAAAACCAGAGAAAACTGTGGTGAGGCAGTAAGTTAGGAGAACTTACTGATACTCATGGAAGAAGGACATTGTACAAATATCTCTGAAAGGTTTTATTAGCCTAAAATCCTGCTAGACCCATATAAAAGTTAAAAATTAAAATGTTTCACAGAACTTAACATCTATATTTAAGAAATCACTTATTCTCATCAGAGATAACATAATTTTTTCACTACTAGCTCCAGGAGCAATGAAAGGCCTAGAGAAAATGAGTGAACTTTTAAAATTAATGAACCTGAACTGCGTATTTTAGTGTGAACACTTTTTTTTTTTCATTAGAAATGTGTATCTATCTGGGACAAAGCCTATATAGTAGAGAAATCTTATTTAGGCTGTTCCTGAAATGCTTCCATTTTAGACACAACCAGAGAATATCAGTCTTTGATGCTACCTGACATTTTTAATAATTTTTTGATAATGAACATCATACATTATAATTTTTCTAAGATACTTGTTTATATCACCTCAATTAGACTTAATAGCAGAGATTAGGTTTCATTGTGCTATACTTTCATAATTTTGATCCCATTCCTAGACACAAAATAAATGCTTAAAAAATATTTGTAGACCAAAATAGCTCATTTGCTTACTTTAAAAGATGTTAGAAGATAATATTTTCTCTGAGTTAACCAAATTTAATTTGTTTGTCAGGAAGCTTTCAGTTGTGACAGAATTTAAACTCAAACCAACATAAATTTAAAAAAAAGGAAATTTGGGGGCTATAATAATTGGTGAATTTGGGCTTTAGACATTGCTAGATCCAGACGCTCTAATTATGTAGTGATGCATCTGTGTTCTTTCTCTGAATCTCAACTCTACTTGGTTTGTCTTAGATTCGGGCAAGCAGTCCCTACATGATAAAACTGCCACCAGGCTTATGTCATCCTCACAACCTGTGATTCTAGTAAGAAGGGCATGCCTTTTCCCCCAACACTTCCAACAAAGTCCTGAGGAGGACACTGATAGGCCTGACTTGAGTCACCTGCCCATTCTTGAGTGGGTCATTGTGGCCAGGAGAATCAAGGACACTGCTTGTGTCCTTGACTTAACTGCACACATTGAAATAGTACTCAGGGATTTTTGATACCATAATAATTGTGGGGGGAGCAGACAAGGCATGCAGGCAGAAATCAACTCCACAGTTCACTATAGTTACTTTTGATGCTATAAAATAATATTTTATTCTCTTTTCCTGACATTTACATGGTAAATTTTACTTGTTGAATCTAGGCAACACCTCGAGTTCGAATCCTATCTGGAGGGAGATACTTGCAAATTAACAATGCAGATCTAGGTGATACAGCCAATTATACCTGTGTTGCCAGCAACATTGCAGGAAAGACTACAAGAGAATTTATTCTCACTGTAAATGGTAAGAAAAGTTATTCATTCACAATTTAAAAATATAGCCTGAGCATTCAGAGATGATGCTTTTTTTCATGAGCATACCAAATGAAGCCTTGTAGTTATATTTCTTTTAAAAAGACAACTTGTATTTGTATTAGAGCTACATTACCAATTAACTCAATTTCAAAAAAACATAACTAGAGTTACATTACTCTGTCTTGAAGATAATGCATGTCCAATTGATATCCGTGTATCATGATGTTTTGTGTCATTAAGATCACAACTATTGAGGAAGTCAATACACTAAATCTCTGAATGACAAATGGCCCATCATTTACTTCGCCTTTATTGATGTGGCTTGAGAGTATGTATGTGCTAGACGAGACTGCTTTAGGACTGTAATTTTCTTAAATATAATGTCTAAATACAGAAATTCGCCAAAATTTAGGAAGATAATATAGACTTTTCCCCAAAATATTCCCTTTGGATTTTTAATATATGAAATTTTACAGGATATTGGGTGACCCACACAACTAATATCCCTAATGCTAAAATTAAAATCCAGGCTTTCTATTCCCACAGGAACTCAATGATTAATAAAATGCATGCTCTGAGACTTGTGTGATTAATCACAGATGTGCTTTTTGTTAAAACAGCCCACTTTCTGTTCTTTATTTAAAGTGAAGTTGTTCCAGTGTTAACATTCTCTGACCATTATTTGGCCAACGAGAAATAAGAAATATCATCTTTAATTTGCATCAAACCAGAGCTGATTTTTATTTAAGCCTCTCCCACAGAGAGCCAGATTTCCTACACCGTATCAGGGATTTAAAATTCCCCTCCCCATCTACCCTTTATTTTTATACACAAAGTACCTTGAGTAAGACTCCAGGAATTAAACCTCAATTCTATTTATACTAACCTAAATTAGTGTAGACAAAGTTACACATTTGACTCAGAGCTCATCTTGTATTACATCTTCAGGGTCTTAGTTCAGGCTATATTATTTAGTACAACTGAATTTTTTCATGTGCATCTCTTGTTCAGTTCCTCCAAGCATAAAAGGTGGCTCCCAGAGTCTAGTCATTCTCCTAAGTCAGTCAGCTATATTGGAATGCGTTGCTGAAGGTGTCCCAGCCCCACGGATAACATGGAGAAAGGACGGAGCTGTTCTAGCTGGGAATCATGCAAGGTAACAATTTTGGAAAAGGATGAAAAATATTGCAAGAACCAAAATATAAATCCTTGCATCTTTTTTCCAGTGCATTATTTTGATCTTGTTATGTTGAGAATTAGTCATTTCATCTTAATATGAGAATCAAAATTTGGTATTTTAAAAACGTAATTCCTAAGGCTTATGTCTAAATGATGACTATAAACCATTAAAGATCACAAGCCCATCTGCAATGTGCCTTTGCGTCATATCCTTTTCTTCCACCAAGAGTATATGTGTCATCTGAAACAGGAAAAAGACTGAAAATGGATTTCATCAAGTGTTTAAAATTTCTCCCAGTCAAAATGTGAATAATCGAAAAGGCTGATTCAGGAAACTTCACTTGTGATTTTTCTTGTAGATACTCTGTCTTGGAAAATGGATTCCTTCATATTCAATCAGCACATGTCACTGACACTGGGCGGTATTTGTGTATGGCTACCAATGCTGCTGGAACAGACCGCAGGCGAATAGATGTACAGGTCCATGGTAAATATACCTTTAAAAACAACATCCAGTCTTTCTGTCAAAAGCTCCTTGACAGCCTAAACTAGTGAGGTCATGAAGACCTTGTCAGTAAGGGCTATTTAAGCATATTACACTGTATTATGAACAGTCACATCCCATGTTTTCTCCTCACTGTGGCTAACATCATCTCAACACTATTAAAATTCACAGAGCCTTGTTATGTTCGTGACTATGAGGCAAGTTACCATCGACAAATTTCAGTTCAGCAGAAATACGTCAAGTGTCACACTATTTGCTAAAAGTGTTTTCCTCTTATTTGGTGATGTTGTTTTAGTTCCTCCCTCCATTGCTCCGGGTCCTACCAACATAACTGTAACAGTAAATGTTCAAACTACTCTGGCTTGTGAGGCTACTGGGATACCAAAACCATCAATCCACTGGAGGAAAAAGGGGCATCTTCTTAATGTGGATCAAAATCAGAATTCCTACAGGTAAGGATAAATTAATTGAAAAATTCCACCTGCTATTTAGAAACATTTTTTAAAAGAATCCACATTTTAATTCTATCAATGGGGACAGCAGATATATAAAGTACAACAATTAATACAATTAATTAATATAGAGAGAGGATTTTTTTTTCCTTTATATGGAATTAGTTTTTCAGCCTAAAATCTTTTTCTGAATTATAGGGGCAACCTTTCCATACACAAACCCTGTGCATGACAGTCAGTGAGTTCTAAAGAATTAGATTTCTATCCTGCTTTATTTGTTTATCACCTTTTGAAATTTTATAAAGACAAAAGATAAAAACATCATTTGATATAAAAGAAAAACTATTCTGTAAACATAAATACAAGTGTTATTTATAAAATGAAAATTAAATTTTATGGCTTGAAATACAATTAAGATATTTTGCAGTATGTGGGAAGACAGTATTTTCTCCAATTTTTTAAATTCCTACAGCTTTACTACTATAGCTCATAACATGGCAACGTCAGTTTTTCAAAGCCTAAACTTTAAATCAGTAAGAATTTCTGATACTTTAGGTGAGCATCATTTTTTATATCTCAGTTGAGCTAATAGATAGTTATCCTGCCAAGTGATTTGCCATAGGGCTAAAAACAAATGCTCTCTTAGGTCCGCTGTGACAAAAATCAATTCTGATACACCAGGAAATGTGAAACTAGGAGTGCTTCAGTTGAAATTCTGTCATTTCTCTCCTTCTTACCTTTTAATCTTTTGGCATTGGGAGTTCAGTGGCTTGAAAGTACACACAGTATGGGAAATGTGCCGTGCTCTTGAGTGAAAAAGCATATCAAATGTTTCCATGAAATCAGATAATTTCTATTCTGTCAGTGCACAGTTTGAAGTAAGAAAATAGATATTTTAATTTATATTTACTTTTAATCATGTATGTGTATTTACTAAACCTTGGCAGCCCGCGTAGAGGTGGGGAACCTGTGGCCTCAAGGCCACATGTAGCTCTCCAGATCCCCAAGTGTGGCCCCTTAACTGAATCCAAACTTCACAGGACAAATCCCTTTATTAAAATTTCGATTCAGTCAAAAGGATGCACTCAAGGATCCGGAAGACCACATGTGGCCCCAAAGTCACCAGTTCAGGTTCCCCACCCCAAGGATTCAGATTGCTTTAGTTTTGAATTTATATATTTATATATATATAATTATCATTTATATAAATTTATGGGGTATAAAGTGCAATCTCATTACATGCATAGACTGCATAATGGTCAAGTCAGTTTTTTAGGGTTTCCATCACCTGAATAATATATGTTGTACCCATTGAGTGATTTCTTGTCCTCCACCCCTCCCACCCCCTCACCCTTCTGAGAGTGTGTGTGTGTTTGTGTGTATATGTATATGCACATATATTTATACATATATATAAATAAATAAAATGCATCTCCAAGGTAGCTGTCACATTTAAGGAAACATGTGAAGAAGCAAAAGAAGTGAGATAGACAGACCTGTGGTCACCCATCTTTCAATGGAAATAATCAAATGCCAATCTGCAAAGTTATTGTTAAATTTAAAGATAATTTATATGAAGCATTTGAGATGGTTCCAGGAACGTATTCAATACTCAATAAACAGTGGCCATCATCATTGTGCTCATTGCACTATATTTCTCCCAGGAGAGCAAGGTTGATCAATATATAAACATTTAGAAAATGCAAGATTCCCTCTTCAGACTATCATTCCAACCAATTGCCTCCTGTAAATATCAAGTTTGAGGCCCTATTAACCCTGCTATATAAACTTAAACTCTAACACACAAAGTTTGCATCACAGAAATGATGCTCATTCTACTAACATGCAGGAGGAGTTCATGTAAATTTTGTCAATTTATAACATGGTACCACGTTGAACCAACTGGAGAAATTTATGAAATCCTGTATATAATATCTCATGCTTTGAAATCTGTCTTCTAGGCTCCTTTCTTCAGGTTCACTAGTAATTATATCTCCTTCTGTGGATGACACTGCAACCTATGAGTGCACTGTGACAAATGATGCTGGAGAGGATAAGAGAACTGTGGATCTCACTGTTCAAGGTAAAACTGGCTCACAACATAAATTGACAGTTATAATGCTATCGCTTCATCATTCCCCTGCTTCACAGGAGGGTTTCCTTTTATGTTTACCTAACATTTACTTTCAGAGCAGAAAGAGGAAAAGGTATAATAAGGCTTTAGAAATCCGTAAGGGTTGGAAATATGTAGTTTTTTTGTTTTTGTTGTTGTTATTGTTTTAGTTCCACCTTCCATAGCTGATGAGCCTACGGACGTCCTAGTAACCAAACATGCCCCAGCAGTAATTACCTGCACTGCTTCAGGAGTTCCACTTCCCTCAATTCACTGGACTAAAAATGGTATAAGACTGCTTCCCCGTGGAGATGGCTATAGAATTCTGTCCTCAGGTAAGACCAAGCCCAGTGATTTCACATCTATCGATTGAATTAGCTATTAATGGGTGGCCTTACCTGGCCTTCTGTTGTACCGGAATAAAAGAATAAAATATGCATGTATTTCTGGACTTAAGCATCTGGAAAAATTGCAATTAGAGTAGGAAGGGAAGCTAGGGAAACGAAGAGGAAAAAAAGAAGTCTGGAAACAAAATAACGTAATATCATAAGACTGAGATGAATATAATAAGCATTATCACTGGTGTTTATGTGTATATTTACTAAACCTAAGGTTTAACAAATTCTTTGGTTACCTGTGAATGAACCACACTTTTCATTGGCCAAATACAATGTCTCTTCATTTATCAAACACTTAGTACCTAAGACAGGCTATATATATTCTACTAGTTTTTGAGGCTATAAAACTAAGAGAGGGTTCTTGTTTTAAGGCTTTTAAAACTGAGTGGATAAGGCAAGGCTGTGTGATAAGTACTATGAAGGAAAATTTTTTATCGTGGTAGTAACCATCATTTATACAATTTATAGCACTGAGGAGGAAAAAAATAATTCACCTAAATGAAAGTGTGGTGATTTACATTGGTGTTTCTGAAAACTTATTGTGCAGTGGGGAGGTACACTAGAGATAAACTAAAGTAGCAACTAATAACCTGGGACTTTATGAGTGTGTGTATATTATTCTAAGAGAATTGGTTTATTTCTTCAATAGAAAGGAAATAATAGAAGATTTATTCTCAGGATGCAACGTGGCTTTCAGTGCAAAGTATTCAGGCTTTCTCAGAAACATGTATAAATTGGTAGCAATTTAAATCATAACGTAGAAGTTAACTGCTCTATAGAACAAAGTATTATGCTAAGAAAACAGTTTGGAACTTTCTCAAAACGTTAAACACAGTTACCATAAGACCCAGCAACTCCATTCCTAGGTATTTACCCAAGAGAAATGAAAACATATGTCTTCCCAAAGACTTGTATGTAAATGTTCATAAAGAATCATTTACAATAGCCAAAAAGCGGCAACAATTCAAATGTCCATCAAGTGATGAAGGGATTAAACAAAATGTGCTATATCCACACAATGGAAATCTAATTGGCAATAAAAAGGAGCAAAATATTGACACATGCTACAAGATACGAATCTCAAAAAACATTATGCTCACAGTGAAATAAGTTAGACACAAAATACCACATACTGTGCGATTTCATTTGTATAAGGTATTCAGAAAAGGCAAATCTGTAGAACCAGAAAATAGTAATAGATAAGTGGTTTCTTTCCGGGGCGATGGAAATACTCTATAACAAAATTAGATTTGGGTGATAGTTGCACAACTCTGGAAATGTACTGGAAATCATTGAATTATGCATTTAAATGGATGACTCTTATGATATGTAAATTATACCTCAATAAAGCTGTTAATAATAATAATAAGGTACTGTGCTAGGCACTTCAGGGGTTACAAGTATGAATAGAAGCCAAACACTGCCATGCTAGGTAGAGAGACACACGAAAAAATGAAAGAGACATAATTCATTGAGCGAGAAAAATGAGGATACACTATACATTAAAACTTTTTTTTTTAGGAGCAATTGAAATATCTGCCACCCAGTTAAACCATGCTGGAAGATATACTTGTGTCGCTAGGAATGCAGCCGGTTCTGTTCATCGACATGTGACCCTTCATGTTCAAGGTATGGAAGGTTATTTTACTCATTAAAACCTTGCTGGGTTTGGGTTTTTTTGTTTTGTTTTGGGGGTCTTTTCTGGTCATGTTTATTCTTCAAAGATGGTATTGTCTAGAGCTCTGAACCTTAGTAATATCTTGGGAACATGAAAGCCTGGAAAATATTTTCCAATAGACTGAAAAAGGCACACAGATGAAAAACCACTCAGAACAACCTCACAATTATCTTTCTTTTTGGAGTTTTATAATCTGTTCCTGCTTCTAGTCTTCCAGTGGAGTTCTTCTAATGGAAACTGGCTATAATAGCAAGATTCAAAGAATGCAAGGTAGCCAATATTCACTTTTCTCTTGGACAGTAAATCACTAATATTTTGGAATCATGAATTTGGGTATACTTAAACTCACACTATAATAGACATTCCTGCCACTAACCAGTGAGTGTTATTACTTCTTTTTGTTGATTGATCATATCTTATAGAGCCTCCAGTCATTCAGCCCCAGCCAAGTGAACTAGATGTGATTCTAAACAATCCCATTTTATTACCATGTGAAGCAACAGGGACACCCAGTCCTTTCATTACTTGGCAAAAAGAAGGCATCAATGTCATCACTTCAGGTACCTGCCACTGTTTCTATCAGATACATTCATTTTTTTATAATTCAGAAGTCAGTATGATTTTTTTAAATGACAGTAAAAATTCTTTTCACTCTGCTTTTGTAACTGTGATGTAGGCAAAAGCCATGCAGTCCTTCCCAGTGGTGGCTTACAGATCTCCAGAGCTGTCCGAGAGGATGCTGGCACTTACATGTGTGTGGCTCAGAACCCAGCTGGCACAGCCTTGGGCAAAATCAAATTGAATGTCCAAGGTACCTAAATAATTCATCTCTATGTTTTCAATTCAAAAATATTTGTAACAATGTATGACAAATATTCATATATCTAAAATGATTATGCTGCTGTTTCCCCATAGTTCTCAACGTTCTTAGTTTGCATTAACCTAGTTGTTTTTCTATTACCCTTATGAAGAAGGAAGTTTAGTGTGCTTTATTGTGTTTGCCATTGTTGGTATAAGAAAACTAAAGCATCCCATACTATTTTGAACTTCTATGGATCTGTATTTGGTACTCTATTTTATTGCAGTATGTATTTAAGGTGATTTTTAAAATTATTCTTTCCACATACTATCTTGTATACATTATGAAACACTGGATTGTAATGCTCACTTAAAAATCATAACTGCAGTTAAACTAACTTGATGCAAAAAAAATTGTTCTCAAGAAAAAGCAGAGTATTTTCATGTTTTCTCATTTAACTGATATTTTCTTGATATAATTCCCACATATTGCATGCATTGCTTCTGTGAATAAGTGACCTAGTCATAGGTTTCAAGCTACTGAATTTGAAACAGCTGATTTTGAATTTCTTTGTAGTGTGATTTTCCTATGGTGAGTTAATGAATATAGCAAAGCTCACTTTTCTGCATATTGTAAATCTAATTTCTTTGTATTTTTCAATGTTTACTTTAACTGAAAATACATGCAACATTACAGACATGATCTTCTTTTATGGTTTTAAGCTCTAATGGGGAAGGAAAAACTTAAACTATCAAATAAATGAAATGGTGATAAATTTGATATATGCTATGTAGAGGAAAATCAAAAGCTGAGATGGAGAATAATCGGGATACTTGGGGGCCACTTCAGATTAATGGTTAGGGAAGGCTTCTCTGAAGGGGTAACATTTCAGCTGACACCTGATTAATGAGCTAGGATAAGCCATGGGCAGGTTCACGGAGTGTCCAAGGGAGAGAAAACAGTATGTGCAATGGCCCCAGTACAGGGAAAAGTGAAGAAACAAGTAAGCCAGTGTGGCTAGACAGTGATAAGCAAGTGAAAGGTAAACAAAGCATGAGGGATATCAGAAAAGTAGGTAGGGCTAGTGCAAGGATGACTCAACGTACCATAAGAAACTTAGATTTTATTCTCTGTGCAAGGGAAGCTTTTGAAGGGTTTAGCAGGACTCTGATTTGGTTTTAGGAAGACCTCTTTTGCTGTTATGTAGATAATTGTTTAGAGAAAAGTCAAGACTAGAGCTAGAAGAACTGTCATCTGGACAGGGCGTTATGAAACGGAAGTGGGGGTGGGGGTGTGAATAGCTGGAGTGAAGGAGAAAAGTGATGGATTTAAGATGTTTTCAGAGATGTAATTGACAGGATTGCTGGTGAAATGGGAGGTTAGGAAGACAGAATAATTAATGATGTTTCTTGGGCTTCAGGCTTGAGGTAGTGAGCAAATGGTAGTGCCATGTGGGAATTCAAGGGGAAGAACTGGTTTTGGAAGAAGCGAACCATGATTTCTGTTAATCATATTAAATATTTGAATCTATTAGAAAGACTAGTGGACATGTCAAGTAGAGAACTGAATATGTATGAATTTGGAGCTCATAGGAGAAGTATAGCCTAAGATAAACATTTGAAAGTAATCAGTCTTAAATTCATGAGACTGAATGAGATCACCTAGGATAAGAGAATATGGACAGAAAAGATTGCTAAGAACAAAGTCACTAGACAGCGCATTGTTTAGAGGTCTGAGAAAGGAGAAGATTCTGGAAAAGAATACAAAGGAGAGGGCAGATATGTCAGAGAAAACTAGATCAATGCTGGGGGAGGATAGTGTTTCAAGAAGAAGGACATGGACAGCTGTGTTGAATACAATTGAGTAGGACAAGTAGGACAAGAACCCATAGTACTGATTGGTTCCAGAAACATAGAGGTCAAATAAAAGAATAGTTTAAGATTTGAGGGATTTTTTTTCCTTCATTAAATGATTAAAATGATTGATATGAGAACAATTAAGGGACAAAGAAACACATTAAACAACTAAAAGCATTCCAGCATTCCAAAAGCAACCAGAGATAATTGTGTGCTCCAGAAGCATGAAATTCTGAATAGCCTATCTCCTGGAAGATACAGTATGTAATAGGAAGCAAAAATTCAACCATATAATTTTGGTTGCTATAAATAATGTTGATACAATTATTCATAATTATTTCATATGCCTTTTTATGATGATGCATAAGACTCGGTAGAATAGGGTAATACCTAAATGTGATCAGCCTACTGTAAATACTTGAAAGGGAAATCCTTACCATAAGCCCTTTTACAGGTTTCTGAAGAAGTGGGAAGAGTTTTACCTATACAGTTATTTTCCATGATCTATTTATTTATTCATTCACTCAAACAATACTTTAGTAAATATGGCCAATGTATATAATACACCATGCTAAGCTCTGCAGGAAATACGTGAGTAAACGTATCTTTGAGCAGTTGAAATATCTTCCAAAACTTGAGGGAGGCTATTTTGGAAGTTTAAGTGCCTAAAGTGAATTACACAATTCATGTATTTTAAAGAAAATACTTATGTTGAAACAGCCCAAACTTTCCAGACATGTAACCCCTCATGAATGTATGTTTATCTCCTTATCTAAAATTGACTATCACTTACATTTGTTTGTTAACTATATAGAGACTAATTTTCTGAAATGGGCTCACTAAAGTTTATGTTCCAATGAAAGCAAACTATAGTGATCCTCTTTTTATGATATAATGGAAGTCAGAATTTTGTTTCTTATCAATGTTCACTCACTTTTCTAGAGCAGTACTGTAGCGTAAAATTTGTATACTCGAACTTTTAAGATAAGGTTTGAACTTTGTGTCTTTTAGTTCCTCCAGTCATTAGCCCTCACCCAAAGGAATATGTTACTGCTGTGGACAAACCTATCGTGCTGTCGTGTGAGGCAGATGGCCTCCCACCACCTGACATCACGTGGCATAAAGACGGGCAGGCAATTATGGAATCAATCCGCCAGCGCGTCCTCAGCTCCGGTGCTCTGCAAATAGCATTTGCTCAGCCCGACGACGCTGGTCAGTACACGTGCATGGCCGCCAACGTGGCAGGATCGAGCAGCACGAGCACCAAGCTCACTGTGCATGGTAGGTTGTTTCACATGAGTTATTTCAGTGTGCTACTTTACCAGAGCAAAGAGAAAAGACCAGCATGAGCAAATGTGATGGAAATCAAAACCATGGGAACTCAGCAATCCAAAGTGCGTGTGCGGTGTGCAGGTGCACCTCACCTCGAAGTCTGTTTTCTGTAGGCTCAGGCACACTTATGTGTGTGCACATAAATGGGTGAGAGAGAAAGAGAGATTTTATTAATACTGCCAGGATAATTAATGTGTTGCCAACAATCCCCTCTTATTTTGATTACTTGGCTCTGTGCTTGGCTTATGAGGAGTCCATTTGTGTTTTTTGACTCTTCTGCTTCAAGTCATCTCCGCTCAGAACTATCAAAATAGGACATTATATAGTATGAACCTAATGGGAGTTGGAGGCCTATTTGATTCACTATTCTATAGTAGCAAAATGTTTATGTGTATATTTTTATAATAGAAAAAAATATTTTTTCCTTTGTATTAAAACAACTGGCAAAATATCTGGAGATCAGCACTGAAATATTTTAGTTTTTATTGTACATTTTAAGTCTAAAGATAGAATCCCTATTGATATCAGTGGTAGGAAACAATAGCAAATTTAACCGCTTCCAACTCTTGTTTTCCAAGGTATCTTTTATTATAATGAGGAGTTCCTGCTTTTTAATTTTTTCAAAAAATCTTGAAAGCTGTTTTTGTTTTCCAAGTGTGTCTGAGTTTTCTACAACTTCATAGTTACAGTGACAATTTCAAGTGTAAACATTTTTGATTGAATAAACAATTTAGCCAGAATTAAAAATCACCATTTATGAATTTTCCCAATAATTCTTCTGCTTTCAGTTAATAGAATTGAACTAATCAGTATACATTAGCCCTTTACTTTCAAATAAATAATATTCTTTCTTTTCAAATATTTATGGAAAATTTACCAAAATTAGCCATATGCTAAGAAACAAATTCTTAAGTTTTAAAAATATAGACCACAATTGCTGCCCACTGTGCAATAAAGCCAGAAATTTGTCATGAACCTTAAAAAGTACTCTTCTAGCTAACAAGTAAGTCAAAGTATACATTTTTATTTTCAGATTATTTAGAAAATAATAGAAATAAGGACACTACATATCAAAATGTACAGTATGTGATAAAAGTTAAAATCCACTATGAAGTCATAGCCATAATTCTTTCACTGTGAAAAAGAAAGAACTAAAGTGAATGTACTAATGCTGTAATTCTGTAACCCCAGCAAAAGAGAAATAACAACCCTCAGGGAACCAGAATAAAAGAGATAAATGAAAATACAGCATAAATTAATGGAATTGAATTGAATATTTATGATGTGCCATTCAGCAATAGATTTTTTGTTTTTTCCAAATTGTCTATAATGTTTATGCATATAGTTATTCATATGATGTTTGTGTACTTACCCATCTAATCATAAAGAGGATAAAAACAATATAACTAAAAGCAAATTTAACTAAAAATTTAATCTAACTAAAAGCAGTTAAAGTTTGTACAGCATCTTTACTTTTGCTAAGACTGTTGTCCTATCATTTTTTAAAATATCATTAAAATTGATCCATTTCTCACTGATACATTTGAATAATTCCAAAATTCATTGTTGTGAGAAGGAAGTGTATTTTTACTTTTTTTGAACCAAGAATTCTTAATACTTTTTAAGTCTTTCCTTTAGAAGTAAATATCTTAGTCCTAAGTCCACCAAAGTGTTTTTTAGTACACTAAAGTATTTAGTGCATCTCTGTCTTGTCTAAATTCCAGTTTAAAAAATTGAGTCACAAGAAGTATTTGATATTACAATGCACAAGTTATGAAATCACTATAAAAATTTCCTCAGTTACAGCATAAAAGCTGAATTAAATGTCTTGATCTGGTTTACTTGCATTCATTTTAACATGTGAAACACTACAATAAATATATTTTTTAATAGCCCTTTGTGATATTCAATATTGGGTGAGTGTTTTACAGTGTTTTATGATAACTATTATTAGTTCATCCTCATAATATATCTGTGAGACAAATCCAGTAGTTACACAATCATTGAAGCATTTTTGGTCTTTGTTGATTATTTGTTTGTTTCACTTCACTACAATAAGTGGAAGAAACTGAAGTATAAAAAGTCAGGAAGCCAAATAAAATGTAAAGATTTTCAAACCAGTTCTAAGTCATTTGCTCAGAAATGGAATGCAAATATATTCAGGAAGTTCAAAAACATTAGAATTCTTGCTAGCATCAAAGATATTGATTACTTTCATAGCAGCAAACAAATCAACATGTTAATAGTTCTTTTATTATTTCTAGCAAAATTTCTCTTAAGAGAGTCTTTCGTTTGTTAATTTTCAATGTGAATAAAGATATTATTGAACTTGGCTTCCTGGATGATTACCTTTTTTTCAACTTTTCATAGTACCACCCAGGATCCGAAGTACCGAAGTACACTACACAGTCAATGAGAACTCACAAGCCATTCTGCCATGTGTGGCTGATGGAATCCCCACACCAGCAATTAACTGGAAAAAAGACAATGTTCTTTTAACTAACTTGTTAGGAAAATATACTGCTGAACCATATGGAGAACTCATTTTGGAAAATGTTGGGGTAAGTTTAATGGGGCGTGAACAGCTACATTAAGCCAGATTGTTAATTCACCTTCTTACATTTAGTAATTTAGCTTGGAAATATATCCTTTCAAAATATAAGGAAATATTCTTATAAATTCCGGTCACAAAATTAATTTTACACATACTTCATTTTATGTCCCCTAAATGAGAACAGTATTTAACAGATAGTAGGAACTCACAAGTGTCCTCCCTCTAAAATTGTTATTGTATTTTTGGGGAAATCTCTGTTTATCAGGAAAAATGCTGAGTGCCTCTGCTATATTCTGTGCTTGTAGCAGTGTATGGGAATGATAAGAAGAGAGGTGATGTAAGAATGTCTAAGTATTACTAAGCAAATACAAAAGGCAGTGTTTTGCTCTTTTCAGATTTTTAAATCATTGATATGGAAGCTAAAGTCTCAGGGATCTATGCAAATTGAGGCTTTTGGATATTCTTCCTCTCTAGATTTTCCGAGTAGTAGCTATTAGGAGCATTTCAGTTTTTCAGTGGTAATCCTCTTAAAGAGGAATCTCTATATATGCACATCACATGACTTTTCAAAAAATTATGTGGGTTGATAGTATCAACACTTCATACCAAATATTAGACACACTTAAAGGGTGAATCATTCAGAACATTTGTGCATGTGTTGGTCCTTTTCATAACCCTTCAAAATGCCCAAGTTTCATTACAAAATTCGGACAGGATTAAATTTGAACAGATTACAATGATAAAATTGATTATATTCACTTTAGAGTATAATCTCAGCCAATTAGCCAGTCTCCTAGGATTACGAGGTAAGTAGCCCTAGTGACAGGTTATGTCATTAGGCCCTAACATTATTACATGTGCCTGCAAAACTTGTATTTATTCAAATCTGAGTTTCCATCAATCGTAAGATGCACCAGGATTTTATGTACCACTAAGAAAGAAGTAATACAGTCAAGTAAACTATAGCAGACCATCAATGTTTAAATTGTACCCCAATTTCAGATATTAAAAGTTAAAAAGATATGAATTTTAGAATTGATAAAATAAAGATTAATCTTTTTATTTGTTTAAACTGCTGAATGTATCTAATGGGCTTTGCCCCCTTGTTCAGGAATGTTGGATTTGACCCCTCAATCACTCTTCTAGACATTAAGGAATTAAATGAGGAAAAAAAACAGTTTAGAGTTTTATTATTAGTGGGACAATGACTCAGATACATTAAAAGAGTACCAACAATAAGGTCACTTACAAATACCAGATGAGAGACATAAATGATACATAGAAGTCTATGTGAATAATATGTATAATCCAGATTTTTAAAAGCTTCATTTTCATAAAAACCTTGATTTTAAACTTAATTTGTCACAACCTGAGAATTTAAGAACAGTTAAGTGGTGTGCAGATGGGGAGACCTTCACAGGCAGTATGATTTATTCTTGTTTGCCCTTTTTTAAAAAAACATGATAGCATGCAACAAAATTAAGATTATATCTGTAACTAATGATTGTAATGTTTTATGTTACATTTCCAATTCTTTGGTGCTTTAAGAAAAAATTCTTAAACGTTTAAAAAAGAGGAAAAAGGTCTGTAACGTATGCCTTAATGCATCTGGAATCTTTCAATCGTTAATTCAACAAATATTTATCAAGCACCTTTTCTGTGACAAGGACTGATTTGGACACTGGGAATACATCAGGCAACAAAACAATCAAAGATCCTTGCCCTCATAGAATTTATTTCTAGAGAAAGGAGATGGTAAAAACTAAAAATAATAAGCAATGTATATGTTAAGTCAGAAGGAAAAAAACAGTATGAAAAATAAGAGAATGGTAAAAGGTATCAGGAGTTGGAGTCTGTTGGTGCAGACTATAGTTTTAAATAAAATGGTTGGCATAAACCCCCTTGGGAAGGTGACATTTGTGTAAAACTTGAAGGAAATGAGTTAGCCAAGCAAGTATCTAAAAGAGAAGCATACCAGGTGAAGAAAATAGGTAAAGCAAGGAACTTACAGTGGGAACATGCCTGATGTATTTGAGAAATAGGAAGCCAATGAAAGCAAAGAAGAAAGGGATTGAAAAGAGAAAGAAAGAAGTCAAGAAAAATGCAGGCCGGATTATATAGGGTCTTGTAACAATTCTGCCTTTTACTCTGAGTAAAAGTCAGAATCCATAGCAGGTTTTCAGCAGGGAATCAATATTATTTGCCTTAGATTTTTGAAGGGTTACATTGGCTATTTTAAGGAGACCAGAAAGTGGGGAGGCAAAGACAGGAGCAGGGAGACCTCTGGTGACCCTCTAGAGGCAGATGAGAAATGATAGAACTCAAAACAGAGTGTTAGCAGAGAAGAGATCAGGAGTTGTAGGATTCTGCATATGCGTTGAAGGTAGCATTTCCTGATAGATTGCAAATAGGGTATGAGAAAGAAAAAAAATAAAGGATGACTCAAATGTCTGAGACCAAAGGCATGAACAGCTGAAGGATGAAATCACCATCAACTGAGATGGCAAAGACCACAGGTGGCACAGAAAGCGGCAAGGAGAAATTGGGAGTCCAGCTTTGGGCCTGAGTTTGAGGTAGCTATTAGGCATCCAAGGAAAGAGTTGAAATGAGAAGTTCAGTATAATTGGAGTTGGGAAGAAAGATCTGGGCTGGAGACACCGGTAGTCATCAGCATATGATAGTATTTATAGCCATAATGCTGGTTGAGATCACCAAGGAACTGAGTACTGACAGAGAACAAAAGAGGACCAAGGGTCTTTCACATGGCAACATTAAGATGTTAATGTTGAGAGGAAGCCAGCAAAGGAAGATGGAAAAGGAGCAACTAGGGAGGTAGAAGGGAAACTAGGAGAGTGGTGTCCTAGAAGCCAAGTGAAGACAAGGTTTCAAAGAGAAGCCAGTCATACTTGTAATAAATGCTGCCAATATATCTAATAAGATGAGTGATGAGAGTTAGCCATTGGATTTAGCAAGTGAAACTTTAGAATTGTACATAATATTGCCCTACTCTTGCCATTTCCTCTGATAGTTTTGGTGGTCATTGGTACCACATTACCCAGAGAGCCAACTATGCTGTCAAGATGCTATTAGCCTGTGGGATTATTAGTTCTTTATTTGTGCATTGCAGAGCAGCAGTAAAGAATCTAAAGTTTTCTTTAGAAAACTTTGATTGCTATAGTTTCGTATGGTATGGGCTTATGTTTAAACTCTATTCATCTTAAATTATGTTATGCAAAAGCTAACCTGATAATTTAGACAACTGATGGAAATTTAAATTTTTTTAGGCAAAACTGTTCCTTTGGAGACCTAGCTATGCAGTTTAGTGTATTTTATGTAGTATGATGTAAGATGATGACATTTTAAGTGCTGTAATTTTTTTTTATTCCAGTTGGAGGATTCGGGCACCTATACTTGTGTGGCTAACAATGCTGCAGGTGAAGATACACACACTGTCAGCCTGACTGTGCATGTCCTTCCCACTTTCACCGAACTTCCTGGAGATGTGTCGTTAAATAAAGGAGAACAGCTACGATTAAGCTGTAAAGCAACTGGTATTCCATTGCCCAAACTGACATGGACCTTCAATAATAATATTATCCCAGGTTGGTGATTTAATTCTTAAGAAGTGAATAAATACATCCATATAAAACACTAGACCCATCTCTATTTCCTTTAGCTGTGGGAATCATTTGAAAAGTGACAATTGAAGAATTGATTACTTTAAATTCTGTAAAATGTGTGCCTTTGCTTGGATTTGACCCTCTACCTAGTATGTATGTTTTGTTCATTCTTTTGAAAAGATAAGTTGATCACAGGACCATATATTGCAGGTTATAAGTAGATTTTTTTAACCTAAAAATAATCCTCCAACCCCATGAGAAGATAGTATTGTATATATGTAGACACCAAAACTTATCCCATCTGAACCTCCTTCATCATTGATAAATGGATTAAGGTGGCTACTGTGGGAATCATGAAAATTCACCTAATTTACAGAGAAGACTTCTGCTTCTCACCGTATGAATCAATCCCTATTATATTAATAGTGTGGATCAATTTGTGTAGAAAATTTCTAGTCACTACATATACTACATATTAAGATAGTGCCTGAAACCCAGGAGCACTCATCCTGAGAACAAATATCTACTTATTTCTTAGACTTTGTCATCAGCATAAAGGCATTGTCGGTACTGAATGTCTTATCCCAAAATTGAGTTCTGAAGCACAGCACTACTAGCGCTTACTAACTGTCTTGCTAGAAAAGTGGTAATAAGCTTGAGGGTTTTTTCTGTTATAAAGATTTGTGTTAATGACTGAAATTCATCAACTCTATTACCTTGATAATAGTACACCTCACTAAGGAAAAACAAAGTCTAAAAAGTCTAATCAATACTGTTTTCTGAAGATGTAGTACTAATTTAGCTGTTTATACTTTTAAAGGTTACTTTTCCACTTAATATTCAGAAATATGAAATTTTTAAAAATAAATGGGGAAAGCATGCAAGATAAATATAGTTAATTAATACTCGGTATTAGCTGGTTTAGTCAGAATCTTATTTAGTATTAGTTGTTGCAGGATTAGCATGTTTACTTTACATTCTATTCCAAATATTATAAATTTTTAGATGTGTAATATAAATTTTATAAATATTCATATCATAAATTTTTAAATAAATATTTGGCTTTGTAAATATTTACAGAATCACCATTTAGGATTTATAGAGAAGTTTAAATTGTTACAGTTTTGATCCTGTTGTCGTTATTACCTAACTAGCATATGTTTCATGATTTCCCGTCTGACCTGCCAACTCAGTTGAATTATAAGCTGAAAATATTTTTATGTTTTTGATGTAAATTGTTTGGGAGGAAAAGTGATGGTGAGATACATGAAATGGAAAATGTAATATTTCTGAATGAAAGATTTTGAAACCCAGAGAGACTATGAGCCAACTTTGAGCAACACGTTGAGATGAAAGGTGTACTTTGAATTTAAAATAGCTTTTAAGAGATGTTTGTTTTTATTCTCTTTTCCTGTTCCTTCTGCTGTTTTTTATTCTTCAAACAAATGTCTATAGACATGGTAAATAACTCAGAGGAAGAAATCTGTGGAAAAGGCTATCTTCTCTAGTGTCGTTTCTTTGGTTCAGTTGCTGTACTGGCTCATAAATCTAGCATGCGAAATACTGAGCTGTCGAGAAATATTTCCTAGGTTACTGAGAGGCATTTATGTTGTTCCCTAACTTATTTCCCTCAGCCCACTTTGACGGTGTCAATGGACACAGTGAACTTGTTATTGAAAGAGTGTCAAAAGAGGATTCGGGTACTTACGTGTGCACTGCAGAGAACAGCGTGGGTTTTGTGAAAGCAGTTGGGTTTGTTTATGTGAAAGGTAGGTAAAGTACTCTGTTTTTAATTTATAATTTATTTATCATGAATGATTTGAGTTTTGCTTCCTTACTAAGTAGTAATACAATATAATTTCAGTTTATGAATCTACTTAGTCCTATTTCACAGATGTACAAATTCGTGGAAAAAAATTTGAGACTTCATAATTTCAAAAGTACATAAGAAGTGAGTAAAGAGATCATTTCATACAAAATGGAGTCATCCCCTTAGAATGTTGAAATTGACAAAATTATCTGGTGATTTCACATCCAGCAGTTGATTCTGGAAAATTTGTGAAGTTTTAAAGTGGCTTTTCCTCCTCTTTAGTAAATTATCTTTCTAAATAGGTCAAAAATCACAGAGAAATTATCAGTGCTTACTTTTAATTTGTAACTGTCTTATCTTATTTTCCAGAACCTCCAGTCTTCAAAGGCGATTACCCTTCTAACTGGATTGAGCCACTTGGTGGTAATGCAATCCTGAATTGTGAGGTGAAGGGAGACCCAACCCCGACCATCCAGTGGAGCAGAAAGGGAGTGGATGTTGAAATTAGCCACAGAATCCGGCAACTGGGCAATGGCTCCCTCGCCATCTATGGCACTGTAGTAAGTCACGCTGGAATTACTGATGCACATTTAAACCCCCATAGCAATGCCTCTCTGTAAGTGGCATACATAAGAAAAGTTTCTCTTACATTCTTACTTAAATCATAAAATCTGAATCAAAGAACTCCTTTTTAAAAATTGAAATGATGGTTCAAATTGGTATTTTTAGCCCTTTCAAATAAGTAAGCAGTAAGATAATTTTGCTACTTTGTTCCCAATCATTGACCTATTATTTAACATGAGGAGATAACCTCCTCAAACCTATTTTAGAACAAGGAAATATAAGAATTACAAACACAGTTACAAATAAGTTATAGAGTAGATTTTTGTCAGTAAGCTGATAACTATATTAGGTTTTTCCAAAACTTGAGTAATTCAGAAAATAAGTGGTGCATTTGGTTATTATTCTAATTTGGTGGTCAAATGACCCCAAAGTGAGATATTTTATCTGAAGGTGTTTTAGGTAGAACACATATGGTTAATTTGTTAAATTGCACTTGGTAAGACCTTTTATGTGCTTTCATTGTTTAATTAATTGAAATAATAATTAAAATATACTATCTACCCAATTCAATGGGTCATTCTCAATCTTTTGTTGTCCTTGATTTTACTTCAACATTAGGTGTTGTTAACTGTTTGTCATTGTTCAGAGATTATTTCTACCTTTAGCTGCCGTAACACTAATAAAGCTCAGTCTTCTTCATTACCACTTTTTCCTTTTCCTGTACATAAATATTATTGTTTTTGAAATCCTTGGTACTTCTTCTAACACCAATGTCAATTTTTTTCACCATACAATTTCAGATTTTTAAATAAGTAGCATTTCCAACCCTGAAACTCTTCCAAGTTCCATTTTCAGCTGCCTACCAGAAACTCTTCTTTGAATAATACATCAGAACCTCGAATTAAACATCTGAATCAACATCTGTCTTCCTCTTTCCATTGTCCTCTACTTCCTGCAAATTAGGTCCCCTTATTGACTTAACTGTTTCTGTTAAGGAGAACTGAATTTTGCATTCACAGGACCTTTAGCAAAATCTGATTCTAGTCTCCAAATGCATATTCATATAGTACTTATTTTCTATACCATATATGTATAAATTTATGATTTACATTCTATGATTTATTGTTACAAATAAATTAGTTTTGCACTTTCTCTCTTAAATTTCAAACTCTAGACAGAGGCCCACCTGAATGTATTTTTAGTAACCCCCATTAGAAAGGTTGCAATATTTGTTCATTTGTCCTGATTATTTTAATACTTTTTAATATATCCATAAGAATGGCATCGGTATTTTTCTTTAGTACAATAATTTCAAATAGATTATAAAATAATGTTATTTTTGCTTCAGTTTCCTACCAGTTTTTACTCCTGGAGATCAACTCCTAAGATTTTGAAAAAGCTTAGACTTGGAATTTCTTTTTCTCTTCCTTCCGCTCCTCCTCCTCTTCCTCTTCCTCCTCATCCTTCCTTAATCCTATTTATGAGGTTAGATATATGTAGATTTTCCTATTTCCATTAAAATGCCTTCTCAAAAATGAAATTTCAAATAAACCGGCATCCTGGTGAAAAAAGTGATTTGCCCTGCTCTGTAGGGTCGTGTTTTTGTAAAAATATTGCTTATTTCCATAGAATGAAGATGCTGGTGACTATACATGTGTAGCTACCAATGAAGCTGGGGCCGTGGAGCGCAGCATGAGCCTGACTCTGCAAAGTAAGTTGCTAAATGAAACTCAAACACCTGATTTAAAAAACATTACCTGATAAAGAATGTTCATTTTCTTTATAGCAAGTTCATTAGTGGTAGCTCTCAGAGTGTGTCTAATTTAGTTTCTGCAGCTCATAGAACAGTTATCATCGAGTATAAAACTGATATACTTTTGTACAGTTATTTTTCTCTATTTTATCTAACATATGCCGTGTCGGTTTAAAATTGGTGGCAGAACTTTTTCTTTACAACATATTCATTGAAGTACCCTTCTTACAGTTCACCAAAGTTCATGCAACCATGCTAACAAAGATGTCATTTTGAGGCACTTTTTAAATATTTGTTTAAAATAAGGACTAACATAAATGAGTTCAAAAGTGATCCAGGTCAATTGCTATCAATCTTCCTTAAAATAGTTAAATGTTCTGGGTGGGATCCTCATATTCATCACGAAGCTTCTCAGCCATCGGAAAACAGAGTTTTCATGGTTAGAAAAACATGAAAGACTCCAAGGCCCACCGGGGAGTACAGAAGCAAAGACAACATCATTGAGTTGAAACTTTTTAATAATTCCATCATTCTTGGAAGTTATTAGATAAATATATTACTACTTACCTCAGAAATCTTTCCTACCTTCTTTAATAATAATATTCCTGAACTAGACAAGGATGCCCACTTTCTCCTCTTCTATTCAACATAGTGCTAGCTATATCAATCAGGCAAGAGGAGGGTATTAAGGGCATCCAAGTGGGTGCAGATGAGATCAAACTCTCGCTCTTTGCCGATGATATGATATTATATCTAGAAAATCCCATGGATTCTTCCAAGGGACTCCTTGATTTGATAAATGAATTTGGTAAAGTCTCAGGTTATAAAATCAATATACACAAATCAGAGACATTCATATTCACCAAAAACAGTCAAGCCAAAACTCAAATAAAAAATACAACACCTTTTATGATAGCCCCCCCAAAATTAAATATCTAGGAATAAATTTAACAAAAGATACGAAAGACTTATACAAGGAGAACTACAAAACACTAAAAAAAGAAATTGCAGAAGATGGAAAAAGATGGAAAAATCTACCTTGTTCATGGATTGGTAGAATCAATATTGTTAAAATGTCAATATTACCTAAAGTGATTTACAGAATAGATGCAATCCCCATCAAAGTACCATCTTCATTCTTTACAGACCTAGAAAAAAAATAATTCTTCACTTTGTATGGAATCAGAAAATACCTCATATAGCCAAAGCAATCTTAAGCAAAAAGAACAAACTGGGAGGCATCAGTCTTCCAAACCTCAAGTTGTACTATAAAACAATAATAATCAAATCATCCTGGTATTGGCACAAGAACAGAAGCATTGATCTTTGGAACAGGACTGAGAATCCAGAGATGAAACCATCTGCATATGGTAACCTAATCTTTGATAAACCAGACAAAAATATACATTGGGGAAAAGAATCTCTTTTCAATAAATG